>PVJI01002531.1:0-143289 GCA_004026765.1 Micronycteris hirsuta | reverse complement strand
CTGGGGAAGGAGGAGGGGAGTTGGGCATTATTGCCAAAATGTACAGGTAAAACTCTCTTTATTTAAACCACAGTAATGAAACCATTCACACTGATTTCCTACGTTGCTTTTTTCACTTAATAGTACATCTTGGAGATCCTTCCATATACTTAAATATAGGTAGATAACATATATACCTGATTATATTTAATGACTGCATTTTTTTTAAGATTTTATTTATTTATTTTTAAACAGAAGAGAAGGAAGAGAGGGAGAGAAACATCCATGTGTGGTTGCTGTTCATGTGGCCCCCACCAGGGACCTGGCATGCAACCCAGGCGTGTGCCCTGACTGGGAATCGAACCGCGACCCTTTAGTTCGCAGCCCGCGCTCAATCCACCAAGCTATGCCAGCCAGGGCAATGACTGCATATTTTTAAATGAAAAGATAGTATACATATACTTACCATTCTCATAAGAGCAGACTATTTCACTGGCCCAGATGTGATGTAATACATAGCTTTTAGAGCTTTACTTATTATAAAAGATGTTCCACTTACAATATGATCATTTTAGATCCTTAGGAATTTGTTATGGTTTTTTCTCCTACTGTTCCTTCTCTCTATTCTGTACTTTTAATAAGTTATGTATAGTTCATGCTTCTTAAAAAGGCAGCTTTCTTGCAGATGGTACCCTAGCAGCCAGTTTCAATTGTTAGGATTACTCCCTATTCCTAGGCAACCACTAATATACTTTTTGTCTCTGTAAGTTTGCCTTTTCTGGACACTTCCCATAAATGAAATTATACAATATATGTTTCTTTTTGTCTGGCTTCTTTTATAGAGCATAATATATTTCATGTTCATCCACGTTGGTAGAAAATTTCTTTAGGACTACTAATTACAAATAAATAATTTTCCACACCCAGAGTGCTTTAGGGCACCTTCTGTATTGTTTCATATGGTATCTAATTCAAAATGTAATATGTAACCAAACTAATTACATTTTAACAAATACATTTGAGCCCTGCTGGTGTGGCTCAGTGGATTGAGCGCGGGCTGGGAACCAAAAGATCCCGGTTCAATTCCCAGTTGGGGCACATGCCTGGGTTGCGGGCCAGGTCCCCAGTGAGGGCCATGTGAGAGGCAACCATACATTGCTATTTCTCCCTCTCTTTCTCCCTCCCTTCTCCTCTCTCTAAAAAATGAATAAATAAAATCTTAAAAAAAAAAAAGAACAAAAACAGACAAAAATAATTAAAAAAAAACAAATACATTTGGAAAAATGTGAAATGTAAAGCATGATTTCTCAGCTTGAAGAAATATATTTTGCATTTCTATCTACATGATTTTACATTTCTTTAATTTTTCTGTTGCTAAATTTTAACTTTTGCTTATACATTCTAAGTGAACATCCACTAACATATCTGAATGTAAAAAAAAAAACAACCTGAGACTGAGTTGTTATTTCTATTTCAAAATATAAAAGCCCAACACAAGTGTGTTCAGAGTGGTGCAATAGGAAAATATGTTGGTCCTTTGTGAAAAAAGGTTATGCATTTGTGTAAAACTAGCTTACCTAATCAGAGAAGCAGAAAGTAAACAGTAGGGCGTGGAAAACCACAGAATTTCCTGAGCCATCTCCTGAGCAGTGACCTTCCTGCCACCAGGTTCTAGCAGTAATTCTGCCCTCCAAAATGAGTAAACTAAAATCTGTTATCTGCATCTTTCATGTCAAAGCTTGTTATTTCTTGAATAAGCCTGTGTATCTAATAGAACATGGTGAAAAACAGAAGTTCAGAGGAAGGTGATAGGAATAATGGTAGTTAATATTTATTGAATTATTGCTTTATACAAGATGCTACATTTGAGTTGGCAGTACCTAATCCAACTTAATGAATATTATTCCCATCTAAGGTGAAGGAAATATGGTTTAGGGAGAATCTGTACCACTCAGCTAGTAAGTGGTAAAGCAGGGGCGCAGACTCAGCTTTGTCTGAGTCCGAAGCTCATATTCTTTAACTACAGCAGAATTCCTCGGGTGAGTCCCAATTTAGGCATTATACTGCTGGGAGCTTTCTTTGTCTCTTTGCTTAGAGGTATTGAATTGACATCACTCCTGCCCCTTCCTTCATTTCTCCAACGTACATCCTGTGAAGGGGGCCAAGTCAGGAAATGCTGATAGATTGTATGTTGGGGTTAATAAATAATTGTCACATCATTATTTATTAATCTCTAATTTCCACATATTTCTAATGGAAAACATACTAAGTACTCAAAAATCACACCAAATTCACTTTTATATTTCTCTGATGATTTAGAAGTTACTTGAGTAACTAAGTGGCTTTGCCTCTTAGTTATTACTGTGGATCCTGCTTGTCCTACTATAGGTAAGATAGCTTGTAGGTAATTCTAACTGGTGGAATCCAGATGAACTCACATTTATGATTATTATGATTGCTACTAGAAGAAAAATCTTATAGTAATACAAAAAATATAGATATTCCAGCAGTTCTTTTCCACTCCATTGACAAATGACAAGAGAGTTTCTTAAAACTCTGTAAAATAGGAAAAGAATTTTATTGTTTTAGACTTCATGATCTGGATACATTGTATTTCCTAATAAAAGATCTCAAAAGATTACATTTTTGGCAAAAAAAAAAGAAAGAACAAAAGAAAAAGGAGAGTCTGTTTTCATCTTTTCTTCTGCTGTAAAATCAAATACTAATCTTAAAAATAAGTCAGCCAAAAAATGTTTGAGAGTGAAGACAGGCATCAGCACTGGGCTGAATCCAGATTTGTCCTGGAAAAGAGATGAATGTGTTTATTATTACAGATGCCTCCAGCACAGCAGAATTTCAGAGCGCCGGAGAAACGGTGTCTCACAGTTCTCTCCGGCCCTCATCTTTCTCCTGTTCTCCAGTGCAGCCTAACATCCTCTCCCCCCCCCCCGCCCTCTCCTCACAGCCTCTTCTCGCTTCTCTCGTTTTCTCCTTCCAGGTTTAGGCGACTGCTCCTTTCTCCTCAAACCTCTGCTTCTGAGAAACCATGAATTATTATAATTAGTGTGGAGTTGCTCTTCTTCATTAATACTTGTTTATATTTACTGTTTCAAATAGTGATATAAGGCAACTATAGAGTCATTTACTCCAAAGCTCTAGAGTGGTTATTAAAGTTTTTGTGTTTTTCAGTGAAGAATTAACAATTATTTTTGCAGTATTTTTCTAGACTTTTTAACTTTTTTCATATTATGATCAAAGATTTGAGACCCTTTTGTTCTTTTCTTCAGAAAATAAGGCAGTCTACTCCAACTCTGGTTTTTTCTCTACTCCCAAAGAAATTTAGTATAATTCAGTTCCCTTGACATTGAACTTTCACAATGCCCCAAGTTAGGAATAGAAAGCGAATGAATCAAGGTCTCTACCCTTGAGGAGTGCATACACTTACAGAGAAGGTAGTAAAATAAGTTACAATATAAGTATTGGAAAACAGATATAACGTACATAGTATAAGTACCTATATTCCTGGCACAGCATGGAACACTGCAAAGAAATAGTCATGTTTGTGTCTTGGAAGATAAACAGGCATTTGTCTTGTAGCCAGGGGTGCGGTGAGGACTGGGCTGGCAGGGAAGTCCTAAGCGTCGCGGGTGGCGGAGGCACCAGGGATCACCACGGGGACTTGCGAGTGGAGACGGAGGCCGAGAGGGAAGGTGGTCTGTGGCTAGACTGTGAAGAGCCTAGTGTGCCACATTGTGGAATTTTAATGACATGAATGTAACAAGGATTTTTTTTTTTACTTCTACACTCATACTTTTTTAAAAATGTTTAAGTAAACTAATAGCAAAACCAAGATTTGGAGAAATGTGGTTACTTAGAAATAACCACCAGGCTCTTTAACGACACTTCACGTGTAAAGCTTTCGCCAGGCTGTCCACTCTCCATGCTTTCCTGAGCTCATTCCATGTTCTCCCCTCTCTCCTTTCCTTTCAGAACCCTCTTTCTGTTATTTCTTCCACTTCAGCCCGTCTTAGAGCGTCCTTCAACATTAATGTGCACGAAAGCTACACAAAACAAGACACTTGTATTCATGTTACAGGAAGCTATTACTCACAAAGGATAATTTGTTACCAAAAATTAACCTTCAACCTCAAGATTTATTACCAATTTCCAGTCGACACTGTTAACCCTAATCATTCTCTGAGAAATATCCACCTTGGACGAGGGACCTGCCATTTCTTCTAGATCACTGTGTGATACAGCAGAGTCTGAACTACAAACCACCGTTTAATGTGGGAGTCCAACCAGATTCTTGGGAACAGGAAGATGGCCTGACTTGACTCTCTTCTTAGTTCTTTAATATTCGTTTTTGTGTTCTGGAATTTGGTGCCTTAAGAGGAAATAGTGTCTACTGTACTAAGAGATTGGGAGAATATGATGTGAGTACAGTTATTGTAAAGGGTGTTTTATATCCTAAGAAACGATTAGAATCTTGGTTACATAAAGTCCACAGCTAAATTCTAGAAATTTTTCATAAGTGCTTTGGGGCAATAGCCTAATTTTAAATGCAGATATAACTGCAGAGAGTTATAAATGCAGATTTAAAATATGTATGCACAATGGATTAGGCACCTTTTTTTTTTAATATTCTTGGAAAGATTCTGTAAAACAATGGTGTGTAGTTGCTTTCTTTCACCCAGCTTCATTTCCTCACTAATAATACTGGTTGACTTATTTGTTTAATGTGGTTTACATCAAAATGCAGGTTCCATGTGATCTGGACCTAACTGCAGAAGCAATTATTTATGTATTTTTCCAGTGTCACTAAGGCCCGATTAAACTAAATGACAAATTAGGAATAGTGACATCCATAAGACCCTACCTATAAACTGTCATGTGACTATGACCATCATGAATGTGTTAATGTTAATTTTAATATATTGTAACTACCATAGGAAGAAAATAAATGAAAGAATAATAATAATCATAATTACTTTTATTGAATATTTCTAATGTACCAAGAACTGTGCTAAATGCTTTATATGCATAGTTTAATAATAGCTATTATTATTTACATTTTTTAGATATAATCATGTGATTTTTTTAGTTCTTCCTTAAAATATGGTCTGACTTCTTGTCATCAAAAATTTGGGCTTATCTTAAACTAAGATATCTATATTTTAGAAAAGGTGCAAGCTCATAAAATAACATTTTCTCTTACAGATTTTCTAACACTTGATAGTTTGATTTGCATACAGAATTCACTATGAAATTCCTTTTAAAAAATTTACCCACAAAGATATTACCAGAGTGAAAAAAGCTTTTTTATTCTTTTTAATAATATATTAACATTATATATTATATGTAATGTGTATGATATAATATATAATAATATATTGTATTATTAACATGTGCTGAGCTGTTCTTCATGGGGAATAATGGGGTAATGGATGATGCCCAGTCACCACAAATACCCCCAAGACTGTGAGCTGATTTCAGAATAGGAATTGAGTTAGTTCTGAGCTGTCCATTGTTTTATGCCATATCCCCATGATTAATTCAGCTTATGAAATAACATTTGCCTTGTGGAGAGCTGATTTCATTGAGCTCAAACCTTCACCCACTTCTCTAGAACTATTTGTACATATGATTTATGATTCAAATAACATTGACTTCTATGTAAGACACATTTTATGGGGAGTTTTTTAATTATACTCATTTTAAAATAGAGATCAATGCCCTGGCTGGTGTAGCTCAGTGGATTGAGCACGGGCTGGGAACCAGACGGTCCCGGTTCGATTCCCGGTCGGGGCACATGCCTGGGTTGCGGGCCGGGTCCCCTGTGGGGGCCATGTGAGAGGCAACCATACATTGCTGTTTCTCTCCCTCTCTGTCTCCCTCCCTTCTCCTCTCTCTCTAAAAATAAAATTAAAAAAATAAAATAGAGATCAATTGAACTTTTGTCTAATTCTACCTTTTTTAAATAACTAACAAGTGTAATAATCTCATGGAAAGAGGAGGCACAGGGAGCCTAGACCACCCGCCGCCACCACATGGACTGCGGACCCCCTGAGGGAGTCTGCCTGGAGGGAAAGAAAAATTGGCATCTCAGTGGGACCCACCCATTACAAAGGGGAGGCCCTGCTTGGTTTCCCTCTGTTTGCAGACACTGACTGTCACCGAAGGCATGAGATTATTGGGTCTGACATTTGGCTGGTTACCTCCCCCTTCACTTTTGGTCCTGGAGTAATGAGAGGTGGCAATAGCATGGGTATTTAACTTAAGACATTTAATAAATCACAGCTAATGTGAGTACCACCCTTATTCGTTTGTTTAAAGGGAGTGGGTGGCGAGAGTTCTTATTTCATCCTTACACATTGGCTCATGGTTGTGATACACGCGGTCTGGCACAAACAACACCCCTGTTGTATTACAAATTCTTTTATTACAAAATCATAAGCATGTAATTCTGTAACATAATAATATCACATTCAAGCACACCATGTGACATGTTAAGTGAAATGTTCAAATTAAAACTATAAATTATTACATCCATGTTGTTCCCCTACCAGCCGCATTCACGCAGGCCGTACTTCAGCCAGACCCTGTGCACTCAGTGACAGCCCACCGCACATCTCTCCCACTGAGCACACTTGTGCATTTTCAGTAGGTCTGTAGTGCGTAATTCATTTTGACTAGATCACTTCCACAATCATTTATTGAGTACCTACTGTATGTAAGAGGCTTCAAGGGTGGATATGATGATAGTGGTATTGGGAGTTGAAGTATATTAAGCACCTACGGTATGTCCAGCGTTGTGGCTAAGCACTTTATGTGCATTAGATCATAATCTTCATAACAACCTCATAATTAAAGGATTATTGTCTCCATGTTAAATTTGAGAAAACTGAGTCTAGATCAACTTAAATAACTTGGCCAAGGTCATACAACTAGGAAAAGTAAAAAGGTGAAATTCAAACCTAGGGACTCCCACCATAGCAATATAGCACACTAGATATCCTGAAACAACCCTCACCACCCAAACACCACCAGCAGCAGCAATAAAACACTAAAAATGTTGGATAAAATACAAGTATCTTATTCAATGCTTAACTAAGTATAAGGAAGTGAAGGAAGTCTTCAAGATGAAAAATGGAAAGGGAGCAAGAATCTAAAATGGTGTGGTACAGCTAGAAAGTTGCAGCTCACCAGAAACCACCGAGCGACACCTGAAACCTAGAGCCTTCAGTATTGGGTGGGGAGACTGACATTTGTTAACATGTTTATACTTATAAATGTAACAGATTATTACTCTCTTACTGACTTCCCTGCTTTCACCTGTGCCCCTTCCATTCTATTGTCAGCATAGCTGACAGTTACCCGTTTAAAACATAAATAAAATCATGTCATCCCCCTGTGCAGAAATCTTCCAGTTGCTTCTCATCCTACTCAGAGACACTTTTCCTAAATTAACTCCATGAAGGCGTCCCTCAGTTTCCTTGTGTCTTTGCTTAAATGTCGCTTTCTCAGTCAGGCCTATCCGGTTAACCCTATTTAAAATTTTACCTATCCCTCTTCAGAAATCTTGTTCCCCCTTCCCTTTTATGTATATGTGTGCATCACACGTGTTTCTCGTGTTTATTTTCTGTGTCTTGCCACTAGAATATAGGCTCCAGGAAAGCAGCAAGTTTCCTCTGTTCAGTGGCGTATCCCATCTCCTGGATTGGGTCTTGTACATAATCAGTTCCTAATAATGAACAAAGGAAGTTAATGAAATAAGAAAACAAAAATACAGTACAGATGGCCAACAAAGGCCACAGTTGCTTTTCAAAAAGAGTAATATCTAGACTTAATACTCAAGTAACTTTAACTCCAGAACCCATCCCTTTATCCACTATACACAATACACAGCTTCCAAAAGACAGCCCCCTTCAGCCTTCACAAAGCTTACCATCTAGTGAGTGAACAGACTGGAGTCACACTGAGAATAAATATGACCTTGGGCATGTTGTATTTTTTTTTACCTCTCTGTGCCTCAGTATCAGTAACTATAAATAAGTATGATAATAGTATCTTCCCTATAGGGTTATTATAAGTATTAAATCATGTAACACATGTGAAGGGCTTACTGCCCAGCACATAATAAGCCTTCAGTAAATGTTAGTGACTGCTGCTGATTTTTGTTGTTGTTATTACATCTTTTCCTCCTCATCCCCCTCCTCTTCTTCCTCTTGTCATATTTAGCTCAGTTTTCCCAGGAAGTATTATGAATGTGGTAATAACCAGTCAGAGGTCCTATAGGCAGTAAAAAATCAGTAATGTGAGAAAGAATGGAAAGACAAGGACTTCCAGCCAAGATGGAGGTGTGGTTAGATACACTTTGCCTCCTTGCACAACCAAAAGAAGGAAAACAACAAATTTAAAACAAAAAATATCCAGTAACCAGAACTGCCAGAAAATCAAACTGTATGGAAGTCTGACAATGAAGGAGTTAAAGAAGAAGCATTAATTCAGACTGGTAGGAGAGGCAGAGATGAGCAGCCAGGGCAGAGAGGACTTGTGGTAACGGAGTGGCTAGAGAACCAGGAGGAACAACTGAGGATCAAGACAGACCTCGCAAACCAGGATTCCAGTGCCAGAGAAGAAAGCCTCAAAACCTCTGGCTATAAGAACTTGTGGAGGTTGCAGTGGCAGGAGAAACTCCCAGCCCCACAGGGTCCTCGAATATACACAAACCCACCCACCAGGAATCAGCACCAAAAGGGCCCAATTTGCTTGTGGGTAGTAAGGAAAGTGACTAAAAGCCTCCATTGTTCCCTCTCTGACCCCTCCCCCACGTACAGCGCCACAATGCAGCAAGATGGTTTGCCCCTTTCTGGCAAATACCTAAGGCTCCACACCTTACAGTGTAACAGCTGCACTGAGACAAAGAAATATGGCCCAACTGAAAGAACAGAGCAAAATTCCAAAAACAGAACTAAGTGATGGAAGAGGTAGCCAACCTTTCAGATACAGAGTTCAAAACACTGGTAATCAGAATGCTCACAGAAATGGTTGAGTATGGTCACAAAATAGAGGAAAAGGTGAAGGCTATGAAAAGTGAAATAAAGAAAAATATACAGGGAACCAACAGTAAAGGGAAGGAAACTGGGACTCGAATCAATGATTTGGAACAAAAAGAAGAAATAAACATCCAACCAGAACAGAATAAAGAAACAAGAATTCAAAGAAGTGAGGAGAGGCTGAGGAACCTCCAGGACAACTTCCAGTGCTCCAACATCTGAATCATAGGGGTGCCAGAAGGAGAAGAGGAAGAGCAAGAAACTGAATACTTATTTGAACAAACAATGAAGGAGAACTTCCCAAATCTGGCCATGGAAATAGACTTCCAGGAAATCCAGGAAGCTCAGAGAATCCCAAAGAAGTTGGACCCAAGGAAGCACACACATAGGCACATCATAATTACATTAGCCGAGATAAGGAGAGAATCTTAAAAGCAGCAAGAGAAAAGGAGACAGTTGCCTACAAAGGAGTTCCCATTAGACTATCAGCTGATTTCTCAAAAGAAGCCTTGCAGGCAAGAAGGGGCTGGAAAGAAGTATTCAAAGTCATGAAAGGCAAGGACCTATGTCCAAGACGACTCTATCTAGCAAAGCTATCATTTAGAATGGAAGGGCAGATAAAATGCTTCCCAGATAAGGTCAGGTTAATGGAATTCATCATCATCAAGCCTTTATTATGTGAAATGTAAGGGACTTATCTAGGAAAAAGAAGATCAAAACTATGAACAGTAAAATGACAGCAAACTCACAACTATCAACAACTGAACCTTAAAAAAAAAAAGAAACTAAGCAAACTACTAGAACAAGAACAGAATAACAGAAATAGAGATCACATGGAGGGTTATCAACAGGAGGGGGCAGTTGAGAATGGGGGGAAAGGTACAGGGAATAAGAAGCATAAATGGTAGGTACAAAATAGGGGAAGGTTAAGAATAGTATCAGAAATGGAGAAGCCAAAGAACGTACATGTACAACCCATGGACATGAACTTGGAGCGGGGGAGGGGAGGCTGGTGGGAGGAGGGTGCAGGGTGGAGGGCAGTAAAGGGGAGAAAAAACTGGGACAGCTATAATTGCATAATCAATAACATATTTTTGAAAAGGAATAAATAGATAATCTATGTTCACGGATTGGAAGAATCAGCATAATTAAAATGGCCATATTACTCAGAGCAGTATGCAGTTTTAGTGCAATCCCTATCAAGAAAAAAAGAGAGAGAGAATGGAATGACATAGTTTATGTATTACTCTTGGGTCAAGAGAACTTTGTAATAACACTCCAAGGGTACCCTCCCCCGATACCCACACACCACTCTACTTACCAGGCTGTCCACTCCCTACTTAAAGAAAGGTCATATGCTGATCACTTGAACTGAAAACAAACAAAATATCTGATAGCTCTCCAGTGGTATCATGGCAACTACATGTGTTTAGAAGTAGTGTCACTATAAGGATTTGGTACTTTGGGTAGAAGGAATCTGAAAGTTCTAGTCAGGCCTACTATCTGTTCTTCCTATCCTCTCTAACAAGATTGCAAACTCAAGTGCTCGAGAAAGGCAGAGAGGTAATGTAAATGATTGAGGGGAAATTGTACAGAACTGGAGAATGTTTGTTCCTCGTTGAAGGAACTACTTCTATTTAGTTCCAGTCATTTGTTGTCAGACACTAAAAATGTGGGCATGGTGTTGCCAGATCTACTTTTCAAAAGATAGAAATCTGCTTTTGAAATATTTCCTAATTTTTAAAGATTAATTTATTTTTATTTTATTGTATTTTTCCATTACCATTTATCACACCATACCCTTTCACCTCCATCCACCCCCCCAGTCACCACACTGTTGTCCATGTCCATGTGTCCCCTCTTTCCTTTTTTCACCCCCCTCAGACTCCCCCCAGAGCTGTCACCCTGCTCTCTCTCTCTGAGTCTGTCTCTATTTTGTTTGTTAGTTCAGTTTGTTCATTAGATTCCAGATGAGTGAAATCACATGGTATTTGTCTTTCTCACTCAGCATAATGCTCTCTAGGTCCATTTACGCAATCACAAAGGGTAAAATTTTCTTCTTTTTTATGGCTGAGTAGTGTTCCATTGTGTAAATGTACCACAGCTGTTTTATCCACTCATCTTCTGTTGGACACTTGGTCTGCTTCCACATCTTGCCTATTGTAAATAATGCTTCAATGAACATAGGGGTGCATATATTCTTTCAAATTAATGTTTCAGGTTTCTTCAGATAAATTCCCAGAAGTGGAATTGCTGGGTTGTAAGGCAGTTCTGTTTTAATTTTTTGAGGCAACTCCATACCGCTTTCTACAGTGGGCACAGTGTTGCCAGGTCTTGCATTTTTTCAACGGAAGATAGAAATCCACTTTTGAAAAATGTCCTAGTGATTAATAATAAATATCAAAACCAAAGAAATGCAAACTGCCAGTTTGTGGTTTCTGTCGTAGAACTGTTGTGTGCATCTATGTAGAAAACAATGAGAATTGCAGAATTTCAACTTGAAATATAAGTATGACTAACGAATAAATATAAGAGGCTTCTGAAGACATGATTACCAACCCTGTTTGCAGGAAAGAGAAGAGAAAATAGTAAAGGTCAGAAACTCACTCCCATCTTTAAATGGTCCAGAATGTGTAGTCAAAAAGCTGGTTGAATTGATTATCCATTGTTCAATACAAGAGCCCAGGTGCCCTGACGGCAGGTCGCTCATGGCTCTGTATGAGCTCTCATCCTTTGGCCTGGATCCATGACTCTCAGCCCTGCTGCACATTTAGAATCACCTGGCGTTCTTTTCGAGACAACAGATGCAAAGTTCCCTCGATGGCCATTTGAAACCAAAATCTTTGGGACTGAGGCCTGGATATAGTGTCTTAAAATGTCCATAATTGGACTCAGAAGTCTTTAATGATCCCCAAACCCTGAAAGATTGTCGTTACCTTTTGCGAAAATGCTGATAATGTCTAATATAACTTAATATTCTTTACCAGTAGGCAGTGGTTGTAAAGATAGTACTCTGCAGGCTAGGGGGGAAGGGAAACCTAACATTTTAGGGTCCAAAAATTAACGTTATGCCCTTTTCTCAGATCCGTAAGTTTAAAATTCTGTAAGATAGGTTAATGAAAGATGAGGATTCTCTGTTTTAACTCATGGCAGCTATTGATGCGAATCAAGAAGTAAGTATTCAGCCCTGGCTGGTGTAGCTCAGTGGATTGAGTGCGGGCTGGGAACCAAGCGGTCCCGGTTCGATTCCCAGTCAGGGCACATGCCTGGGTTGCGGGCCAGGTCCCCAGTGAGGGCCATGTGAGAGGTAACCATACATTGTTCTTTCTCCCTCCCTTCTCCTCTCTCTAAAAATAAATAAATAAAATCTTTTTAAAAAATGTATTTATTCAGCTGTTTCTTTGTGTTCAGAACCCTTTGGGAAGCCACGTGAGGAACCTCAACATAGAAGATGTAGCTACTGCCTTTAGAAGACTTGTTATTTATTATTATTGAGTTGAGGAAAAGAACTTAAAAAGTAATAATAACACCTACAGTGACTGGCTACTTCCTGGGTACCAGGCGCTGTACTAAGCCGCCTCCGTGTACCGTGCCCCTTAACCCTCACAATTGTAACCTTGAGAGGTTAGGCGATTTAAAGCCCTACTTTTACTTTAATAGATGAGGAAAATAAAACACAGAAAAATTAAGTAACTTACCCAAAGTTATTTAAACTTACATAGTCTGAGTCCAGAATCTATTCTCCTAACCATCAGTCAACCTATAAACTAGTGAAATATAATGAAATGGTTGTTCTTAATCTACCAACTTTGGGGCTGTATTTTCATGCAGCAATAGATAATAGAAATGCTGGTACATAGTAACTGCTCTGTAAGTATTAGCATTATTATGATAATAATGTAGATCCATGAGATAAACATTATTATCATTATGGATCTTTGATGCCAAGCTCTGACATTGAGCTATGATCAATATGGAGCTATTATAGGTGCTCCGTATTGATCATTTACGGGAACCAACATAAATTAGTATTTTATTAACTTTCCAATGGAATGTGGTTTAAAGGAAAAATAGGTTAGTGCAAGAGAAGTTATTTTCAAGAACTGTGTTGGAAGTTTCACAGAAACAGAACACCTTCTGTGGAAGTGGTAGTGGCGCCGGGCTAAATTACCTCATAGCTTACACCTGCTGACGTCACGCAGTTTCACACTTCTGTGCTTCCGGATTTTGTGTCACCATTCATAATTTTTGTTCTTCCTCATAGTTGCAATCAAAATTTTACTGGCTTCATCCCAGGACTTGTGGATTTTGTAGGAAATTTTCTATAAAATAACAAAAGTACTAATTCAGAATTCTCAGAGGTTAACAAATAATGACGAGGTTTGTTTTTCCTCAAGCAAGTCCAAGAATGCTCTTTCTGAAGTGTTCTGGCTGCCGTTTACATTTTTGCTGTCTCTCATGTTAGGGAGACATTTGTATTGGACCGGAATTTTTATCTACTTACTAAGTAATTGATTTCCCAATTGTGTATTTGATGACTTGACTCATTACTTTATAAAGATCTGCGGTGTTACAGGAAAGCTGTGGAAAAAGAACACATTTTGCTGAATTGTTTGTTTTTTTTTTACAAAAAAATTTGTTTGTTTAATTGGTGTGGTGGGTGTAGTTGCAGAGATTATACTTGGCCAAAGCTAAAATCTGTTATCTTTCCCATCCAAAAAAGTTAACTGAAGCTGACATGACTTCTGGGAAGTGCGTTGCAGCTGACATCTGGGCATGCCCCATGCCAAAGTCTTAGGACGAGAAATTGGTCCACTAGGAGTAGAATGTGAATCCTCTAGAAGGACTGACTAAAAAAAAAACAAACAAAAAATTTATCTGGACTGTATCACCTTTTTTGGAATTAATAAATGGCACATTTTTTAAAAGCATAACTCTCTGTATGCTGTGTCACAATTGGCAGTTACTTGTTTTTCTAACACAGCTGTACGCTGTTTCAGTGGCTCCATCCCAAAGCTTTAAAACCTTGAACGTGACAGTACATTTGAGGCGCGCCATCCCAGCCCCTGGCACAGTGCTGAACACATCCTGGTGCTCCGAAAAGTGTTCGTGACCATGGTATAATTTATCCTTAGTTGCCAGTGCTGTGCAGAGCCTTCTCTACAAATGCAGATCTTATTTTATTTAATCATTGCTTCAATTAGTTTTTATCTTTTATCCGTCATCTTGTTTTTCTTCTTGGTCTTGGGAAAATGAGGTTCTATATCCAAAAGTTCTTTAGGAATGCTCACTGTGCTGTAAAAAGTGATGGGACTCTAGTATCTTTATGTTTGTTTATAATTTACATGCGTGTCGTCTGAAAACACCATTGACCCCAGATCCTTTTGTTTTCCTTGGTGAGCACTCGCCAAAAACAGTAAAAAGATTAAGGCAGACACCTCACAGGATGATGCAAACAAATTATAAATATTTTCTGTTCCCTTTTTTCCTTAAATTTGAAAATCATCATACTTATTGTTATCTAAATCATTGATTAAAATGTTGAAAAGGACGGAACAGCAGAGTAGTCCACCTGACACTTCCTTTTAGGGTAGTCTCAGTCTACTTAGTCATTAGGTATGGAAGCTGTGACGGGAAAGGTCATTGAGAATCAAATTACGGAATGCCTAGAATGTCATGTTAAGGAGTTTAGACTAATATTATTCTGGACACTAAGAAGAGTGCAGTACTGACGTGGTTGTGTTTCAGAAACTTAGAGCCGAGTTAGATGTTCAGGAGGACGGAGGGGTTGGAACAAAGGCTATTTAGTAGACTGGTATAATGGAGGAGCGTTGATTAGAGTCTTGGAGGAGATCCACAGGGCGAGTTATCTCTAACATGGTTTGCTTTTAGCAAGGGATGCAAACTAAGCGCCTGCTGCGGCCAGATAACGCAAAGGAGTCTAGCAGGCCCCAGAAAGAGCAGGACCTCAGCGAGGACAACCCACCATGCAGAGACACAGGAACATTGTTCATGGAAATTTAGCTTTTATATAGAATCTCTTTATTTTGAAAGGTTGTCTTAATTTTTTAAAAACCATAGACAGCCAAAACAAAACATATCTGCAGCCAGATGGAGCTAATAGGATACCAGCTTTACAGCCTTTTGCTTTTAGCTTCTTCCGGTTGTGAATTCTTGTGGTGTGACATGGTAGGGAAAGGCCTAAGGACAGGGATTAGAAAACCTTTGGTGAGGTACCGCTTGATAACATAATTAGAAAAGAATGGAAAATGCAAAACTCATGACTCTCCTCTGGGTAGCAAAAGCAAAGATTTTAACAGCTTGTCCCAAAGAGCCCTTTATAAATAGATTACTCTTCTAGTTTAATTTTGCTTAGGTAGCACTGTTTCCTTCTTATTAGTCAGCATTGTTAGCATTTTTGAGAAATCGTAGTTTTGATAGAGACTTGTGGAGGAGCTGCTGAATTACAGAATAAGTTATTACAGCAGAAAATAAATTATGCAGTGCTATAAATACTTGACTCAGTGACTCAGCAAATTCCCTGTATGTTCAAAAGGACATACTTTGTACCTAACTCATGACATCTGTTTTTAATTTCCACAGCTTTGCAGTTGTCCCTGTTTGTCACTGATAGATTTTTCACATTATGTGAGAGACATAAAGATAGAGAGAAACCACTTCCAGGGGAGATCTAAGTATTGGAGAAATGAAAGCAGGGGAACCCTTAGTCACAGGAGTGCTTTAGTATTGATGGCAGGGGATTATCAGAAGTCAGAGAACCATCTGGAATGACTGTGAGAAATTAGATGGTTTTAGTATACTCTTGGGTGACATTTCTAGCTAGTAAAATTAGAATAAAAGTTCTAATGTTAAAGGGAACCCCTTAGAAAATATGTAATTAACCTTTTTAGAATTCAGCAAGCATTTTATGTGTCTCCAGTATCCGTAGTTAAGATACTTTAACCAGACACTTGAGTTGATGCCAAGATGTGCCAGAGGTGGCATCTGTCCTCAAAGGCTGTTAGGAGAGATGGTTGGTGTACACAGAATGTTTAAATTATTCATGTTTAATTGATTAATGGTTTAATGCTTAGTTTTTAAACCCTAATAAATTGCCGTTCTTTTAATAAGTATCATCTCTTAATGAGCATGCAAAAATAGTAATAATATAGGAACTGATTTCATATAATACAGTCTTATATAGAACATAAAATTACTTATTTTAAAAAACCTTCTCTGCCTTGATCATTTTTAATACAAATACTTTTATTGCTATTATATTTTACCACGTTGAAAACTAAAATCTATCCAAAGATGCTCTATCTAATATAATTCTGAGAGAGGTGTAACGTGTTATTTCAGCACATTCTTGAGCAAAAATAGTCCTAAATTTAAAAATAGAATGAAATAATTGTTAGAGAAGGATAAACAAAGTTCTGTATAAGATAGTGTCTTAGTCCGCTCAGGCTGTTATAACAAAATACCATACGTTGGCTGGCTTAAACAACAGACATTTATTTTGTTAAGGTTCTAGAGGCTAGAAGTCCAAGATCAAGGTTCCAGGCAGTTTCGTTTCTGGTTAAGGACTCACTTTCTGGCTTGCAACCACCTTCTTTCTTTGTCTTCACATCACCCTTCCTCAGTGTATAAATACACTGGGAGAGAGAGGAGGAAGGTCAGGGAGAGGGAGTGCCTGCTCTCTTGTATCTTGCCTTATAAGGACACTAATCCTATCAGATCAGGGCCCCACCCTTATGTCCTTATTTAACCTTAATTACTTCCTTCAAATATAACCATACTGGGGGTTAGGGCATCAACATCTGAATTTTAGGGGAGGCACAGATTACTACAGGTAGATAGGATTTGAATAGACCTTTGTAGAATGAGTAGGACTTTAACCATTAGAGATTCCAAGTGGAAGAAATAGCTTAACAGATGTCATGGCAGTGAGAAAGCGGAGTATGTTCAGCACACAGAGCTTTCAGCTCTTTCCTTGCAGGATGGCATCTACACAAGTGACTAGTACTAGGAAGTTTAGAAAGAGAGAACATGGCCAATTATTTGGTGTTTTATAAAAAACGTCATATTCTAGTTTCAGCACTGCCCTCACTAGCCCTGTGACTTTGGTTATGTTTCCTTACTCCTGTGTGTCTTCGCATCTCCCTGTGTCAACGAAAAATGTAGTGTCTGAGGTTTCATTTAACCTAATGACTCTACTTCACACAAGGAAGTGATTTAGGTTTAATGAATGTTAACATGTTTGTGTGTGCCCGTACTTTCCCATTTGTGAAACAGCAGATGTGCACATTTGTATACGTGTTCGATGATAGGCAGAAAAATTTACTGCCACTTACATACATATGTTGAATTTGAACCCCTCCCACCTCTCCGTGAATTGAGAACCTTTTTCTGCATATTCCAAGAGCCAAAACTGGACCCCCCGGGGAGAGTTGACCCAGCAAATTGGGGAAATACATAGTTTCTCCAGCCTGTTACTCCAACTTCACTAGGCTTCTTATTTCTTGCTTCACACTTCCAGCTCCCTCATGACTGCTTTTCTGCCCTTTTAAGGACACTCGTATTCAGTTGTAGTCAGCTGGGTAGGGGTATCCCAAGCCTGCAGGGACATGTGCTTCTTAGTAGGAACTAGCTCTTAAACTATAAGAATGAAATATGAGTAGTAAAATTGTAGACATTAATAAGTGGACATAGAGACTAGAGAATGGGGGTGGCAAAGTAGATTTTGTGGTGTTCCTAAAGCCTTAGAAGTAGAAAATGATCCCCAGAAGTTTCAACCATCTCTAGTCCTAGAACAATTTAATGTTGCTTTATAGCTATTTATTCTTACTTAGCCCTGAGCCTGTCTTGGTTCCTTTTAGCCATTTAATTACTACTATTTACTTATTATTTAGAGTTCTAGGTGCAGTGGTGGGCTTACCCACGCAAACACTTGGATAACTTTGACCCAGTCCATATGAATAGATAGATAAATCTTCCTGGGAAATGGCTGCTACGTCAACAGCTTTTTCCTCATGCTAGAGTCTCAGTTTTAATGAATCTTTCCAAAAATAAATAAGCAACAGTAGAACGAAAGTTGAGGAAGAGCTATTTTCCTCAAAAGCAGGGACATATTTTTTTTTTCCAACAAATACATTTTCTTCCCCCCTATATATAGTCAGCTTATAATACTAAGTTTTTCTTCTCAAAAATAGGATGGCCTACCTCTATCAGATACACATCCAAGTCAAGAAGGTGTTATTTTCATAATGAACTTAAACTGGGAGCTTATGTGACTCATCTGAGAATATCCTATCAGTCAGAACGTTTTCAAGGTCCAACCCCAGCATTTGGTGCTCTGTGGCCTCCGTTTGACGTGGGCGCCACCTTAATGAATCACACGGCTGTCTGTCGTTCGTTCTCCGAAGACCACAGTTTCAAAATAAAGCCCTTAGAAAATGCAGGCACTGGAGTGACAGTTGCAGTTACCTCACCCACGGCTGACTGTACCGTGGGTGCAACCTGCAATTTGAGTCTTTATTTGGTCGTTGACAAGAGTCTTCAGTTTTTGAGTCAAAACTTCAGTGAAATTCAGAAATTTAGGCCCCACAATGTTGATTTTGTTGTTTATGGGAAACGCTTGCAAGATTTACTTTGCTTTTCAAAATTCTAACAAAATAATTGAATTTAATCTTTTTCCTTCTCTGGAAAAGCTGAGTAGACGGAAAGGAAGGAGAAGACGTGCGACAGAAGCGTAGCTCAGTGTCTGTGGGTTCTGCTTTCATCTGCTAAGAGCAGAAAATAATATGTGGAAGAAGCTCATTGTCATTAGATTATTTACTTGGCAAGAAAATTCAAGTTAATAATTACTTAAAATCAGAGCTTGTGTTTTTCATATAGATTCTTTGTTATTAGAACAGTCTCTAAGATGGTGATAACATTTTCCAAATCAGAGGATTTAACCTCTAAAGCTTAAGCACACAAGGAAAGAAGTGTGCTCTTCCAGGGGGTTCACCTCTGTCTGTTTATCCCAATGTAGCGTTGGCCTATTACGGGCAGGACGTCTAGAGCCAAATGGCTATAGCCAGCTTCCTAGGCGCCTGGTCCGCCTGACTGTCCCTGCACATCCCTAGAACCGCTTACTGTTCTGTACCCTGGAAGGTGCCTGTATTTTCCAGAGACATCCATGGCTTCCAACTATGACCTGTACAACACCTAGGCCACTGCCCTCCCCCCCCCCGCTGCCACCAGCTATCTCCTTGAGCTCCTGGTTTGCTAAGTATATATGAAATACTAAATATACATTGCTAGGTATATATTGGTAGTTTATATCTTTCAAGGAATTTGTCCATTTTATCTAAGTTGTCAGTATTACTGACATAAAGTTCATAATATTCCTTTATGATCCTTCTAATATCTGTAGAATCATTAGTAATGTTACCTTTCATTCCTGATATTGGTAATTTTGTCTTTTTATTTTTAATCAGTCTGGCTAGAGATTTGTCAGCTTTATTAATCTCAAAGAACCAGCTTTAGGTTTCATTGATTTTCTTTTCTTTTTTTCTGTTTCATTAATGACTGCTTTAATCTTCTTTAATTCCCTTTTTCTGCTTGCTTTGGCTTTTAATTTGCTCTTCTTTTTCTAATTTTCTGTAAGTGTAAGCTGAGGTCATTGGTTTGAGGCCATTCTTCTTTTCTAGTACAGGCACTTAGTGCTATAAATCTGCCCCCAAAGTATTGCTGTAGTGGCATCCCACAAGTTCTGATATGTTGTATTTTCATTTAGTGCAAAGTACTTTCTAACTTCCCCCTTTATTTCTTCTTGGATCCATGAGCTATTTAGTTTCCAAATACCTAGAGATTTTCCAGATACCTTTCTGTTACTGATTTCTAATTTAATTCCACTTTAATCAGAAAATATACTTTGTATAATTTGAATCCTTTTAAATATAAGACTTATTTTATCACTCAGAATGCGGGTAGTTTTGGTAATTGCTTTGTGTACATGTGCAAAGCATGGGTGTTTTGCTGTTGGGATATCAATGCCAATCAGGTTAAGTTAGTTGATAGTATAATTCAAGTCTGTTATATCCATGCCAACTTTCTGCTTCCATTTTTATTAAATATTTAGAGAAGATATTGAAGTCATATATTTATTTCTTCTTGCATTTGTATCAGATTTCCTTCATGTATTTTGAAGCTTTTTTATTTGGTACAGAAACACTTGGGTTTTATGTCTTCTTGACCCTTTAACATGATGAAATGACCTCTATCTGTGATAATGTTCTTTACTTTGACATCTAAATCATCTTCTGCTAATATAGCCACACCAGCTTTCCATCCTTTTTTTTTTAAGTAGACCTTTATTTTTGAGTATTTTGATATTTACCAAAAGTTACAAAGATAATATAGTTTCCACACGCCCTCACCCAGTCACTCCTGTCAGCAACCTTCTAACAATATTTTATTAAACTATGATCACATACCATACAGTTTATCCCTTTAAAGTATAATTTAATGGCTCTTAATATATTGCCTTCCACTGACATCAATTGTAAGACTTTTTCATTATCACAGGGGGAAACATCAGTTGTCACGGCCTATCTCCCCCGTCTCCCAAGCTCTAGGCCGCCACCAATCGACTTTATGTCTCTACGAATCTGCCTGTTCTGGAAATTTTACATGCTTTACTTTGCATAATGTTTTCAAGGTCCATCCATGATATATAGCATGTATCAGTACCTTATATCTTCTTATTGCCTCACAATACTACTGTAGATACAGATATAGATCACATTATACTCACCAGTTAATGAACATTTGGGTTGTTTGCATTATTTTTATTGTGATATAATTCATCTACCCTAAAATTCACTCTTTAAAATGTGAAAAGGGCTTTTCCTTCTTTAGGTAATAGGGAATGTCAGCTTTATCTGATCTTCAAAATTTGTTTTTGCTTATAAGTCCATTTTATGACTTCTAAAATTTTATTAACATTGCTGATCTGGTCTTATCTCCTTTCTCATTCTTTTGTTCTTGTACATTTTTGCCCAAAAAATTTTGTTGTCATTTCAGTGGGATTTGGAGACCAAAAAATATTCAGTTTGCCTCCTTTAAGAAAAAACTCTTAAAATTATTTTTGAAGAAGGAAAATAAATTGTTCAGAACTCTTTTACCTTTCACTCACTTTCAGTTTGCCTTTTTCCTCCCGTCTCTGTGCTTGCAGACATGGTCACGGCATATTTGAGTTGCTTTCTGAAACGTAGCATAGCGTAAGTACATCACCGTATTAACCACCTTAATGGCAGCATGATATTCTTTTCTGTTAATGCCGCACCTAGCCTTTCTTCTCTATAGTTAGACATCAAAATCTCTAACTTTGGAGGAGGGGGGCATAGCTATTAAAGATATTGCTGCAATAAACATTTTGTAGAGCTTTTGGGCCATTTGCAAGGACACATGTAAGAGCTGTGACTCACCAAATTCCTCCGCTTCCTGGGCCAGGACCCACAGAGCCCTTTCTTCTGCTCACTGCCTTTGCTCTTACACCTCAGAGAACACGCCTTGTTCTGTATCTACCAGTCTTTTCTGCTGCTTATGTTCCCCCAGTTCACCGTGCTGTTGTAAACGACATTATTAGGTTCATCGGCCATCACATGTGGATTTCCTGTCTCTTCCTGTAAGATTATAGGCACTTTGTAGACAGGGATCCCATAGTGCTTGGGATTGAGTTAATGAAAAACACAAGTTTTCAGCAAACACTTATGGATAGATTTTTGTTTGTTTCTAAATAGATTTAAGAATAATTAAATCAAATATATTTTTAAAATCCATGAGTTCATTAAAATATGAATAAAAAACTAGTCGGTCATGTATGATAGATGGTAGAAAACAACTTTTTTAAAAAACTGGTCAATGAAAGGATAAAGTTATGTATTAATACTGCTTCCTAGTACGGACTCCATGTTTGGAACACCAAATAGTCGATGAAGGAAAGTCTCTCTTTATAGAACTATTGCAGCTGATAAGTGAAGAAGTAATGCTAGAATGAGATTATCCTTGTTTTTTTACTCCTAATGATGAATGAATCTAGGCACTGACCATCAACAACCTTTAACCTCACAACAGAGAAGACAACCAGATGCGATTCGGGATTCTTGCCAAACAGTCAAGCCTGAACCCGATCAAGCTTCTAGATCCAATTTGCAGCAAATACAGAGGACAAAAATATATGTCACATTACACTACTGTGATACATTTAGCAACCACCAGACTGATAGAAACTCTATTAGACAAATGATTCCATTTCTTCACCAAATAGATTGCAAGGGGCTTGGGGGACAGACAGACAGATGGTAGAGGGATCTATAGATTAAAACTGACCTCACAGACATATAAACTAATAGTGATACACGTACCTTATTTGGCTCCTTCCTGAGTCAAACCGATTATTTTTTTTAAAAAGCAAGAAAAACTTTTTTAACATTTAGAAGATAATTAAAATTTAAACACTGACTAGATATTTTATATTAAAGAATTATTGTTAATTTTTAAAATAGATTTTTCAAAAAATCTGTGTTAAATAATTTTTCATTGGAACAATAACCAATATACAATAACCCAAAAATGTTTATGGGTACAGATAACAATGGCAATTATATGTCTTGGGCCCCTCAAGTACTTCCAGGGACTATTAAAGGTACTGAAACCAGTAATCAGAATTGACAGTTGACATGTATGATAATGTTCTCACACCATTGTTTACAATGGCAGAAAACTGGAAACTCTACAAATGTCCATTACCAGAAACAAGGAAATGCTATATATTCATACAATGGAATTCCATACTGTTGTTAAATCGTGTGGTGATTAGGAAGCTAAATTCTGTAGCTAAACTCTGAGGGTTTGAATCCAAGCTCGGGTCCCACCACTTCCTGGCACTATTCTCCTGGACAGTCGCTTACCTTCTCTGTGCCTCAGTTTCTGCACCTTCTAAAACAGGGGTAATAATAGTACTTATCTCAATGGCTCGTAAGGGTTCTGTAAGGACAGGTATATAATGATAAGTACAGAGAGAGAGACCTCAGTACAGGTTAATTATAATAATAATAATTTATCATTATTACCTGAATAAGTTTAACAAAGAAATATATGAATAAACCAAAGTACAGACTGAAACACAGTATGATACCATTTATATAAAAAAAGTTAAAAGACCTGCCAGAAAGAGAGGGGGGTTAGATTTGGGTCCTGTCTTTTATTTTCAGGAATACCAAATCCAAGCAAAAGACGTGACAACAAACTTATATTTGATTTCTAATAAATTCTGGACCACAAAGAAAATATATTAATTCATCCTCACATCTCTCAATATTTACCATTATGGAGAATCATTAGAAAGATAAGTGGTTTAAGGACTTCAACTCCATCATTCCAGCTCTGACATTGGCACATCAAATGAATACTGGCTAATGCCGGTGAATGCACATCCTTCTGCAGAAATTGTGTGTGTGGATCTGCTAAGCAACCCAGGAGAAGTTTAGAGGATTATGAATTTGAGGTTACTTGAACTGTTCAATCTTACAGTATCAGGTAGCAGAACAGGAAAAACTGTGGTAGATTTCACAGTCACCTCTGTTTAACTAATTGGATTATTTGCCATTCTATAAATCCCACTGACTAAATCCCACTGACTAAATCCCAGTATCCTCAATATCCATTGTTTATAGGTTACGCTCTTCTTCCCCTTTTGAGTTGTATGTTTACAAAGAGCCAGTTGTGTTTTATCCCAACTGATTACATAGTTTAGTTCAATATTACATAAATCAATGAAATATAACTTGTATACTTTGAAAAACATCAGTAAGGGGTAAAATGAAACCTACAATACAATCCTGTGTATTCTTTATGAATATATACAGGTATGAAACATAAATGGGAATGAAACACACCTAACCTAGGTCATCGTTAACTCCAGGGCAGGGGGCAGTGGGGTCAAGGTGCACAGTGAGCTCCAGCCAGATCCATAATGTTGTGTGTCCTTTGTTTTTAAAAAAAATGCACAAAGCAAGTGTGTTTAAGATTTGGTTAAGATTTGATAAACACAGGTTTTGGATACATATTTTCCTATTCCGGTCTTCCTTTTGTGTGTCCCTTAAGACTAAACACTTTCAGAGTTCATCAGAAATTAATTCTTAAAGTGACTGAGTATCTGGACTTGGTTAGGCCAGTGTAGAGTCATAAAGGGGTTGCCTGGTGCCATCCCTCAACTGTGCGATGAAGTCTGCTTGTATTCCAGCACCACACCTGGATAAGAGATAGCCAGCAGTTTAAACTGTGAATTTTCATACTCACCATTGTTCTTCAAGACCATTACATATTTATAGAATCAGTCCCACCAGCCAGCTTTTTTCCCTGATATCTGCTTTGCCTCTGAGCTTCCTAATTGGAGCCTTGGGCCTGGAGATCAAACATGGCTAGCCTTAGGCCTCTCATATTGATATCTTGACCTTACCCTTGACCAGCTCATCTCTGAGATGATTCATGTCCACTTAGTTGGACCTCAGTCTGGCCTGCTGGTTGGTGAGCCCGTGAGTTTATTCTCCATATCCTGTCTCATGCTGGCTTTCCTTTGAATGCTTTGTGGAAAATGAATGGTATTGCTTAATCTAATACCTTCAGGGCTATTTTTTCTAGATAAGGAAGGAAGGCAACACATTCTTAAACATCTCATAAAATTGCATGGCAAAATAGCGCTTGTCTCTTCAAGACAGAATCATAAGAATCATGAAATGTAAAGTAAATGTGGCTGCCGAAACGGAAGGGAAAGAGTGCGGTCGTTGGACAGCAGCGTTCCCTGCCACCACCGCCCTCGCAGTCTTTGTGTGGACTGAGTCTCCTCTCCGTGCGGAATGGAAGGTCGTGCAGCTGGGATGTGTGTGGGCCATGTTGAGAAACAAACCGTCTCGGCAAAGTTTCTTCTTCCAACCAAGGAAGTGATTAAAATCAGGAGATAGCTTTATCCACAGGCGCTTATTTTTCTTGTTTATTAAATCTTCTACTACTGTCACAGGATATACTGAATCTGAAACCCTAAACAGTCTCATTGCATCTTTCTCTAGGTAATTTTACTATAGTTTTGTTTTGTGGAATATCTTAATTTTTGTATCCTACAGAAATGTTGTAGAATAATGGAAAACCTTATTTCTATTCCCTTCTGTTCTACTCATTTTGCTGTGTGACCTTGGGTGAATTCATTTTTTTACAAGGTCTCTCACATGCACCCTGAGGACACACAGTATTCACCTTACCACCCACCTCTAGCCCAGCCAGACTGCAAAGCTCCACTTTGCAATTCCTATCTCAAGCCCTGGTGGAGTCTGGGCAGAACAGGGTTCTACTGCCCTCTGCTGGTCCTAAGAACTCACCTGCCCATCAGCGCCATGGCCTTGCCCGTCCTCACAGCGCAGGGGCATGATGCCCTGTGCTTGTGGTTGAAGACATAGCAGGAAACCACAAAGAAAACAGGCAAATTTCATGTTTGGAAAAATAATATTTCTAGTTGGGGAATTAATGATTTTTATGCATGTATGAGATGCCGTAGACATTTGTGACCGTCTTGCCACCGAAAAGTACCCTATAATCACTCCACCCTGCTATAATTCTCCCTCGTGGACAAGCTGTGGGTTCTGACCCTTTGAGCTTCTGTCACTCTTTTACACCATGTTTCTGCCTAGGAACATAGCTCACTTCCGTTCAAAGATTTAGGAAAGTGTTTGCATATTCACTCTTAGTTCGTGAATAAACAGGGCGGTAATAACTGACGGGTGCCGAGGAAAGTGGATATGCAGCATCAGTAACAAAATGCTGAAAGACAGGTCTTTGGTGTACTCTCAGATTCCTGTCGCTGTCGAGTTGTAGTAAGAGATTTGTAATTAATAGCTTTTGCTGTGTTGATGATTCTGAAAGTGCTTTATGTGAAAACCTGGTAAGGATTTGTTAAGAGCTGTTTTTCTGACCTTAACTGTGTTAACATGATTTTAGAACTCTGAGATTTTAGGAGCTGCTATTTGTTACATTGCATTTGTACGAAATGGTGCTGCTTCTATCTTTAAGGGAAAGACAGTTGAAAATTGTGCTTTAATCTTGTTTGAATTTTGTACCTTTAATCTCTCTTTGAAAATAGGCTTGTGCTCTGCTGTATGGTCACTATTAGTCCTCAGAATGCTTAGGGGCAAAAAATATATGAGTTCTGTCAAGAAGGTAACCAGCCGTGTACTATGAAAAATAGAAACATTTATTGAGGAAGATACAAGATACAAGAAACATTGTACACAGGACAATGACGCCTCAGTCCCCTTCAAAGGAAGCACCTTGGGACCTCACACTTCTCCCAGTTGCTATCAGCTGCCCTGTTATATTGTCCTGAATCTCATCGATAGTCTGAAATCTCTTGCTTTTCAAAGGTGATTTTAGTTTAGGGAAAAGCCAGAAGCTGCAGGGTGCCAAATCTGGGCTGTAGGGGGGCTGAGTCACCTAGGCGATTGGGTGTTTCACCAAAAAACTCTGCATGAGACATGATGCATGAGCAGGCACGTTGTCATGATGCAGCTGCCAATCACCGGTTGCCCATAGCTGCAGCCTTCTGAATCACCTGAATAGTTTCCATGGAGGAATGGTCAAGCTTAACACTTTTCCGTACCACTCACAAGTTTTCTCGTATTTCGCACGCCATGTGTTAAGGACAACATCACGAGATGATTTAATTAATGTGCAGTTTGCCCAATATCGTGCGGTCCCTGGCATATGTCTTAGAGATTTCTACGTGGTACGAAATGTGTTAATGCAAAATTTGATGCAGACTTGTTGCTCTACTCGCTCAGTCATTTTTTAACGCGATGGCCACACAGTACACATGCTCACTCAACGACATCTACCGCCCCCACTGACTAGTACAGTGAAGTCGTAATTGTTCACACATGCACATTCCAGTCCACTCTCCTTGGCTGCGAGGTCACATCAATGTCACTGAGAATAAACTGTTCTCAGTATATTAACAATGGCTGGATTTTTTCTGGACAGACCTATTATATACAACCCACATCCCAAGTATTTTGGAGAAAAGTATAGAAGGGGTGTGTGTGACTCTGCTCACCTACTCACAGCACCACACACATTGTGTGCATGTTTTCCCCATAGGGAAATAGTAGCTGTGTTTTCAGTTAGCAGAGAGCATTATAAAGACCAGCAATGATCGTTGTGCAACATTCCCTTGGGGAACTCCTGATTTTTGCTGCATGGTCAGCCCCAGCTGATAGCCACCTACCAGATGTACACTTGGTCAACACAGCAGCAATACATAGAACTGTCTTGAAAGGGACTTAACACATGGAATATAGAAATACACAGACTCTCATAGGCAAAATCCCAGCTACACCACTTCTAATTACACAGGTACTGTACATTTCATGGTATACATGGTGCCTATTCCAGTTCTAGGTTCAGTCTGCTTGAGACCAAGAAGGAAATTAGCGTGTATTTTACATACAATTGTTACTAGTTATATTATACATCTGTCATGTATCCCTAAGAAATGAATCAACTTTGCTCCATAACTGTTTTATATATTACCTCAATAGTAATCTTCAGTGTCCAACATTTCAGAAGATTATTCAGCTTATTAAAATGCTTCAGAAGAAAACTTATATTATCCAAAACTTTAGTTCTACTCACAGAAACTAGGTGAACTCAATTCCAAGGAATAAAATGGACAAAAAGTGTCTATCTATTGAGAATGTTACCTATTTACTGAGAAATAATGGATTAAAAAATTTTTGAAACATCTTTTAACTTTTAGAGATAAAAGCAACAACTGTGGAAAGATGACTCAAATCATTAACTGAAATTTGGCAAAGTAAATTATCTTTAAATTTTTAAATACAGGGAACATATGAGATCTTGCTCCTCAACATAGGTCATCAGTTTAAAATGTCTCTTATAAAAATTCAAATAAAATAAAATGCATTGTTGATTGAAATGATATTAGAGGTTACAGGCAGAATTTTAGTTTGGGAAATAAATTCCTAAAATGCAGGGGGGGAAAACCACACAGCAGTGATAATTGGCACTTAATGTATTTTATGCTTTGCTTTCTGTTCCTTTGCAAGACAGTTTAGTATAGTAAAAGCAGGGGCTTTGAAACCAAACAAACTCTGTGCTTGAAACCTACTCTAGTGCTTATGTAACTGCTATATGGCCTTGGTCTTAAACCTCCCCGAACTTCTGTTTTCCTTAAATTGGCAGTAATAATGTGAGTCTTATAAGATCTTTTAAATGAGACATGTTGACGAAGGTCCTCAGATGCCTGCGGGAGTTGGTTTTCCTTCCCGCTGCTGTGAATCACAGAGTAAGGTTCATTCCCACTCTGAAGCCCAGCAGGAAGTCCTGAAAAGGAAGGTTTGGTTTGAGGTTACCTTCCCATACCCAGACTTGGTCACCAGAAGATGCCCTTGAAGCCCACGGCAGTCTGCAGGGAGTATGGTGCCCAGGCAGCAGCCTTGGTGGGGAGGTGAAGGGCTGGCATGAGCAGTAGGGAGGGTGCAGTTCCTCTTGAGCCCCAAATTCCTAATATGCCTTCATTCTGTGTGTAAGGCCAAGCTGTAGGCTCACTCACGTTTAATTAGAGCCCCGCAAGATGTACTCTAAAACCAAGTAGAAGAAACTTTAAATTATCTGTAGTTTTATATTTAGGTTATAATGGATTTTATTATGTGTTCTAATTGTAATAAAGCTACCAACTCTACAGTGCCTACTGTGTACATGGTACAGTGCCGGGCATTTTCATATATTCTCTAATTCATGTAATAACTTCAATTTGTAGCTGTTGCTGAAATGTTCCATTTCAGTGGATGAAGTGACTGAGACCTTAGCGCTTTTCTAGCAAGCCCAAAGTTGCCAGTTAAAAAATGAGTAAGTTGCTGGTTGCTAGGCTTGTACTGCCATGAAATACTATTTCGATGAGTCGTTTGAGCGCATCTGCAGTTAACTGTGGCCCCTGTTGCTTTCTGAACTGTCCGGACTCTGCCGGCCCCGCGGTGATGTTGCTGTGTACTGTGTTCCCACAGAAGCTGGCCCCCGGGGTCAGCCAGTTCGCGTACACCTGTGTACAGGACCACCCCATCTGGGCAAACCAGCAGTTTTGGGAGACCACCTTTTACAATGCGGTGCAGGGACAAGTCCGCTCCCTCTATCTCTCAGCCAAGGAAGACAATCATGCCCCACATCTGAAGCAGAAGGTAAGATAAGAGAAGAAGGGTACATGTGAGGGTCTGGGATCCTGGCTTCTAGGAAAGCTTACTCAGATATTCCCAGGACAAAAGGAAACCTGGCCACTTTCCTGCTGGTATGTTCGGAGTTTACTTTATGGAGCTCTGTGGTGAGCATCTTTCTTCTGTTGATTCCTGATGCTACATTTTTTCCATAATTGCTTCTTAATACAGTCTGTTAAGGCTAGAATATTTTATTATATTTTAATAAATAAGAATTTCCTGGAAACAATGATAGGAAATTGAACAGAAAGAGCAAACCTAAAATACCTAGGCAGATGTCTTTGTGCCATTAACTTCTTGAACAAATGTCGAATTAAAATTAACTGACTTTAAAATAAATGTAAAATTCATTAGTCTTGCTCAAAATTATGCCAATAATGAATCTAGGTCTTCTTGTAGTAATATTCTACGTTCCTATATATTTTATCAGCATGAAATATTTTTGAATATCCATAAAATATTTTGAAACAGAGAAAGTTCGTTTTTAATTGGAAAGAGTAGTTTAAATTTTTCTGAAATTTTAAAATGCTGTTCACTCTCTAGCCTTCAGCAGTTCATGTTACCCTCTGTACCTTATTGCCGGTAAAATGAATAGGTATGATTCTATAAGATCGTAATGTCTAATACAAGTAAAGCACATTGAAGGGTGCCTTGCATGTAGTAAACAATAAATGTTAGAAATTTACATCCTCATTAATTGAGTGAGGCTAATGAAAGGCTGACTGTCCATGTGGATTCACTTTAAGAGAAACTTGATTTTATCAATACATGATGGGCTCACACATTGCTGCTGATCCTTTCCAACATTCTTTATTTTAAGTTGGCCTCATATTTTGTGAGATAAATGAATTGAGACATCTAAAAGAAACTACATAATAGTATTCAAATATTTCTGTGCCTTATAATTTAAACATATTCTTGATCTAATATTGAGTATGGTAAGAACAGAAACTTTAATAACAAATAGCACTATCTGACCTCTATTTGATATTCCAAATTATTGTACACCGTTAGTGTGAATTGGGCTTAGTTTGATTTAAACTCAGATTTTTCTTTCAAAACACCAAATGCACTTGGGTAAGGACAAACACTGTTGGCTTAAGGTCATGTCCCAGAAATAACTGGGCCGGTGGGGTGCTTTGGAAGTTTTTTTAGCAGCTGTAATGCTAACATTGGTATATCTCAAAAGTATTCATAAAGCAAGCATGTCACTGCTTCTGTGCCTGTTTTCTAAAGGAGTCTGTCTCTGAGCCCCAGGTTAGAGACGAGTAAGATGTATGGACCAGCTCTTCACAAGCTTTAAAGTGCTCTGCAGACATCAGTTACTGTTACTGTTTAACTCCTTACCCTATTAGGAAACCCCTCTTAAAAATCCCATAGTCACCCATGTATTCACTTACAATGTTTGGCTCCCACATGTACAAAGAAATCTAGCTTTGTATTTTGACTTTGGACGTTCCATCTCCTTCTCCCAAAGAGCAGAAGAAAAGAGATGTATCCGAATATTAGTAATGTGAACATTCATACCTGAGCATTTATGGGCTCTCAGGTTAATAATTTTTTTTTTTAAAGATTTTATTTATTTATTTTCAGAGAGAGGAGAAGGGAGAGAGAAAGAGCAATGTATGGTTGCCTCTCACATGGCCCTCACTGGGGACCTGGCCCGCAACCCAGGCATGTGCCCCAACTGGGAATCGAACCAGGACCCTCTGGTTCCCAGCCCGCGCTCAATCCACTGAGCTACACCAGCCAGGCCTCAGGTTAATAATTTGTTGTAACCTGCAAACAAAAAGGGATGGAGCCACAAAGATAAATAAATGCAGTGAAATGTCATCAGTAAAAAGTGTATCCATCTACACTTTGCTATTGCTTCCTTGGGTTTGTCACTTGGTTCCAGACCTGCTGGATCTGGGTAAAAAAGATGAGGTTTTGTTTGTTGTTATGTTTTGTGTATATGTTTTCACTTTTGCTGATATAGGTATTTAGTAGATGAGTTATTAAAACATCTTCCATGTTTTTTGAAGCTCGTGTGAAGTAATGGATTTGGACTGTGTTGCTTTGTTTTTTAGGACAAGCTCCCTGGTGACCAGTATCAGGAGAAGACGGCAATGGACCTGGCAGCCGAGCAGCTCCGCCTTTGGCCTACTCTGAGCAAATCAGCTCAGCAGGAGCTGGTGCAACGGGAGGAAAGCACTGTCTTCAGTCAGGCCATTCACTTCGCAAACCTCATGGTCAACCTGCTGGTTCCGCTGGATACAAGTAAAAACAAGCTCCTGAGAACCTCGGCACCGGGCGACTGGGAGAGCGGGAGCAACAGCATTGTGACAAACAGGTACCGACACGTGGGCCCACGGAGGCCCTCCTTTCAGAAGAAAGGAGGATATGAAGTGTTTTGGACGAATGTTTCTGTACCTATTTCAGAAATTAACTATTTGCAGACTTGCTCAACTGTTTTCCACTAAAAGACCTTCACTCCATCCTACTCTTCTTAACCACCACCCGTACTCACTTCTCCTTCATGACCTGATTTTTCCAGTCTCACCCACTGCGATCCAGCCCTTCAGTTACTTTCTGCCATAGCAATTTACAGAGAGCGCTTTGGAAAATTACTAATGAACTCTTTCTTGCTAACGTGGTTGTTTCTCGGCCCTCTTTTCCTTGTTTGTCCATCGCGTTCGCCTGTGATCATGTCCTCAGCGCGCCATCCCTCAGCCTCACGACAACTTTTCCTGCCGCTGAGAACAACACCCAAGGCCCAACAGGGCCTGGCCCCTCACTGCTGCTCTGACCTCAGCTCCTGTCACTTTCTGGTCAGCCAGACTTGTCTCTCTGCTGAGGCTACTGTCAAACACTCTAAGCATGATGCTGCCTCAGGGCCTTTGTACTTGTCCCACAGTCTGGAGAGCTTTCCTTGAAATGGTCATAAGAATCACTCCTTCACTTCATGTCGTTCTTGGCTCAGATGTCACCTACTCAGTGCGGCCTCCCTGACTTCCTTATCTGAAGTAGCACGTCCATCACTCTTTTTCCTTCCTTGCTTTTTTTCCCCTTCATGATGTTTTCTACGACCTGACTTACATAGCGAGTGGCTAAAGCACCCACGTTCTTTAATGCTTTGGGGTGAGCTGATGGTAGTATTTGCTGCTTAGCTTTACTTTAACACTGTTCAGCTCGTGTGGTTGGGTTTGGAGGAGAGAGAACTGAGTGAGTTAGCAGAGGCAGGTGAGTCTTCTCCGTGATTAGCAGTCTGAAAGAAGGCAGGGCTGGGGGCACTTGTGGAATCGTGGGAACTGAATAACCGACAAGGGCGGGGGTTGAACTTACACATGTGCTGCACTTCAGGTTTACTCCCTTCTCTTGCATGGCTGTATCACCTACAGAAGAATGACGGTTTCGGAGTGACCAAAAGGGTTGTGACGCACTCAGAGAGACATAAATGTTGATAAGAGAAGGGTTCATAGGACAATTTGGTTCTTTTGTTTGGAAGAGTATGGTATTTGCTGAAAATAGCTCTTTTACTTTCCTACCAGGTAACCGTCCCCCAGTTGCCAAAGGCCAAAGATAACTACATTAGTTTGACTCTCTGTGGTAATTAACTTAGGAGGACTTAAGTTTTTCCCCAAAGTTTTAAGTATCAGACCATAAATGAAAGAGTCCCTTTTTGCTTTATTTTCTGTGGTTCCTGGGTTCCTTTTAGGAGAATGACAGAAGGTATTCCTTACCAAAAAAAAGTCTGGGTCCAAAGAATAATCCCTGACAGTAGCTTCCTAATGTAGGCAAGTGGAATGCCATGTTTCACCATCATCGCTTACAAAGGAGCCCCGGCATTAAGTGAGCCTTCTATGTGAGTAGAAGTTTCGATTGCGATGGAAATTGACTGTGATATTGACTGTGGCACTTACTTGTCATATTTTGAGTACTGACCATGATTTCTTTTCTTGACTTTCTTAGTATTGCAGGAAGTGTAGCTGAGAGCTATGATACAGAAAGTGGGTTTGAAGATTCAGAGAATAATGACATTGCCAATTCTGTTGTGCGTTTCATTACACGATTTATTGACAAAGTTTGTACAGAGAGTGGAGTTACTCAGGATCACATCAAGAGCCTTCATTGCATGATACCAGGTAATCATTTTGCAGATACTAAAGAAACAATATCGGAGATCTTTGAGTAAGAACTGTTCTTACGGGTCTACTTTTTCCAGTGTAACACCTCTAATACTTGCCTTCCGTGCAGTGTAGCCATGCTACTTACAGTCCTCCCTTGCTATCCACATACGATCGGTTCCAGGACACCCCCTTTGCGGATACCAAAATTCCCTTGATGCCCAAGTCCCTTATGGAAAATGGCATAGTGTTTGCATATAACCTACACACATCTTCCCGTCTACTTTAAGCTATCTCTAGATTACTTATAATACCTAGTACAGTGTAAATGCTATGTAAGTAGTTGTTGCACTGTACTGTTTAGGGAATAATCACAAGAAAGTCCGCACATATTCAGTGTGCCCACAATCATCATAGTGTAACCACATAGTATATTCAGCAACAATGTAACTTTTTAAAATATTTTTGATCCACAGTTAGTTGAATCTGCGGATTTGGAACCCACAGATATGGAGGGCCAACTGTACTTATGTCTGATTAGCTTTTTCAAATATTTTTAAATTGTGGTAAAATATAATAAAAATTGCCATTTTAAACCATTTACAGTATAAAACTCAGTGGTTTTACTTACATTTACAATGTTATACAACCTTCACTGCTCCTATTAGCCCCTAATCTGCTGTCTGTCTCTATGAAGTTGCCTATTCAGGAGATTACATATAATTGAAATCATATCATATCTGTCCTTTTGTGTCTGGCTTATTTTACTTTGCATGATGTTTTCGAGGTTCATCCATGTAGTAGTAGTTATCAGAACGTCATTCCTTTTTAGAGCTGGATAATATTCTGTTGTGCCGGTGTGCTGCCTGCTGTTTTCCATTCATCTGTGATGGGCACTTGGGTTGTTTCCACCTTCTGGCTTTGGGAAGAGTGCTGCTCTGAATCTTCTCATGCAGGTGTCTGTGTGAATCCTTGTTTTCAGTTCTTTTGGGTGTATCCCTAGGAGTTGTTGCTGAATCTATGTTTAACTCTTTGAGGAACCACGAAAATATTTTCACTTTTCAAATCTAAAATATCCAGGGTTTGTTGTAATTCTGCATGATTTGTGCTCTCTCACTTTGAATGCCCTGACTCATCCTAGGAATTGTGGCTATGCACATTGAGACCCTAGAAGCAGTGCATCGAGAGAGTAGAAGACTTCCACCTATACAGAAGGTAATTATTTCAGACCACATGCTTTCAGAGTATAACATCTCTTCTTATCCCTGGATGGTGTAGCTCAGTGGATTGAGCGTGGGCTACGAACCAAAGGGTCACTGTTTGATTCCCAGTCAGGGCACATGCCTGGGTTGCAGGCCAGGTCCCCAGTAGGGACCACGTGAGAGTCAAACACACATTGATGTTCCTCTCCCTCTCTTTCTCCCTCCCTTCCCCTCTCTCTAAAAATAAATAAATAAAATCTTTAAAAAAAAAAAATCTCATCTTGAAAACAGCAATAATAGACTCTTGTGCCCTAGAAAGTAACTTCTCCTAACCTTTTACAGAGACCAGCTCCAGTTTTAATGATACAATTAAGCTTTCAGAGGAGTTCATCACATAGGTCCTCATAAAAAGGATACTGAATAGTGGCTTCAACAAAGGAGCCATAGTAACCTCTTGTTGAGTCTGCTTTTATAGGCAGAGAATAAATTATGAACATTCTAACTTTCAAGCCCAAGCCAAGATTTTATGCCCTGCCTACTTCCAAAAAGAGGGCTTAAAACTATTACCATAAAAATACCAGGTCTTCAAATCTGTATACATCACAAGCATACATCACAAGTATCTGGGAAGTCTATTAAAAATTGAGAGTCCTGAACCCTACCCCAGCCTCCTGGTCCTTATTTCCCAGCTGGAGTGGCCTAGGACCCGGCCTAGGAGCCTGCGCTTTAACAAGCCTCCCAGACAGCCCTTTTGCACTGGTCTGGCGCCGGCCCGTGGATTAGGGCTCACACCGTCCGCGGGTTCGGTCTGTGGGTTAGGGTTCAGACAACAGAATTTTTAAATCCAAAGGAGAAATCAGAAGCCAGTGGATAGGAAAGGTAATTCTGTCAGAAATCCGAGACACCGTGTTCATTATGCTTTGGCTTTATATTTAGCTCTGGTCTTCTTAGAGCCAAGAAAAAGAATAATGCTGATTTATATAGTTTTTATTTAAAAAGTAACATACTAGCTCTTCAGGAAAGATGGATTTTTTTTTTCCTGTTACTGAGCTCTTCAGAGGAGTATATCATGTGGTTCCTTATTTCCCAAGATGTGGAAATGTTCATTGCTTGGCCATTTATTGTGTTAATCTTGAATAAGGTCCAAGAAAGGTGGGTCTTTTTAAAGACGCATCTTTTTATTAAGTACTTGGGTTTTTTATTTTTCAATTTACAAATATACCAGTGTTCTTTGTATAAAATTGAAGCATTAAAGAAATACACTTTGTACAAAGTGAAAGCTGCCCACAGTCTCGCCCGCCCCACCCCCGATCACTACCCTTCACCACGACAGCACCACCTGTGACAGTTTGGTTCATAGTGTCAGGATTTGCTTTTTCCAAAAAGGGGATCATAATATACATACTTGTTTGCAGTTTGTTTGTTTTTTTACTTAACAGTGTATTCTGAATATCATTCTGTGTTAACACTTGAAGATTCATGTCATTTTTTAAATGATTGCATTAAATACATGTTTCAGACATTTTAGTAATCTCCAATGACTTCCTTTTAATAAGTGATGCTGCAAAGAATCTTTTCACACTTGCATGCAGACATGACGTTTGTGCCCCTCCCCAAATCTGTTTTCTCATTTTGGCTGTTAGGGAAGTCTGGCTCAAGTCTGTTAGATTTGTAACTGGAATGATAACCTTGTCTAAGTGTTGGAAACCCCACAAGAGTAGTGTTTAAAATGCCTTTTCTGTTGTTAGCCCAAGATTCTTAGACCTGCTCTGCTGCCAGGGGAAGAACTTGTTTGTGAAGGTCTTCGCGTCCTGTTGGATCCTGACGGAAGAGAAGAAGCCACTGGAGGCCTCCTCGGAGGGCCTCCGCTGCTGCCGGCCGAAGGGGCCTTGTTCCTCACCACGCACAGAGTTCTGTTCAGAGGGACTCCCCACGACCAGCTAGGTGCGGCTCGGGTTGTGCCATCAGAGCCTGGATATGTATGTGCTACACGAGACTTGATTCCGTCTGTGTACAGTGGTTTGCAGATCATTTCAGATTCAAAGTGAGCCTTACGCCACACAGGGGTTTTTTAGATACTTTTGTCTATCACAACTAATGATAATTTGGATCAGAGATTCTTACTTGCAGAACCAAGAGTATCTTCTTAACAGTAAATTCACTGAAATGATCGTAATTTCACTGGCAGCATATTGTGGCCTAGGAGTAGTCACAGCATCTGGTTGCTAACAATGGCCTTTGCTGATTGGCCGCACCTTTCTGAGTCCTGCAGATAACTGTGCAGCTGACTTAATTTGGAACGATGCGCTAAGCACCACTGGGTTGCACGGCACCAACTAACTGACTCCACCTCCCTCTCATCCCATATCAGCTAACGCCACTTCCCTCTTAGCAGGCAACTTCTGTTCACTACATTTCCTCGACTTCCACTTCTATTTTCTATTACCCTACACAGTCTCCTGCGTTAGAAAGGAATAGCATGTCCTATCAAGTCTGAATCATCTCTTTAAAATCATTGTTGTTTCTATACAGACTATTCTAGCTGATGGAGAAACATCTGGGTTTGGGTACAACTATTGGACTGCAAATCAAGTAGTTGGGCTTTAGATTGCTGTGGCCAGTCTTGGTTTCCTAGGCCCCCTGACCTCTCTAGGTTTCAGTTTCCCCTTTGATCCAGTGAGCGAACTGAGCTTGATTAGTGATAACACAGTGGTTCACAGACCTTGACTGATGAATCTGAATTATCTAGAAAGCTTTTTTAAAAAAAGCAAAGCAAAACCCCCCTTGCTGATGTGGCCCTGTTGGTTGGAGTGTTGTCTCATACACCGAAAGGTTGTGGGTTCAGTCCCCGGTCAGGGCACATGCCTAGGTTGCTGGTTCAATCCCCGGTCAGGGCGTATGTGGGAGGCAAGTAACAGGTGTTTGTTTGTCTCTCTCTCTGTAAAATCAATGAATATATAGTTTTTAAAAATACCAGTTCTGGGCCCAACCTTCAAACAATTGAATTAAAGTCTGAATTAGGATCCTAAGAATGCAGAGACCTAGGCATCCGTGTATTTTTGACCCCCAGAAGTGATTGTAATGCATGCTGAGGATTGGGAACTGTCGGGACAAGTGGTCACTGAAGTTCCTCCCTCACCTGCAATTACTCATCCATCAGCATTTGCCAGTTGCATGCCGTGTGCCATGTAGTCAGACAGTAGAATTCAGACATATAAAATGTAATATCTTAGAAAAACTCACAGTTGTGGAGCTCGTGTGTGGGCAGAATCAAGATGGTTCATTATCTCAGTCATGAAAGATTGCTTACTGCATAGTAAGCAAAAAGCTCATAAATTTCAATAAACAAAATGAATCTATGGGAATAGTTGTGCTGATGTTTTAAAAAGAGTGAAAATAAAGCAAAATTTCTCAGCCCTCTCCTGTGAAATTATTATACATAAATTACATTTGTATTTGAAAGCATGTCTATTTTAAAAGACACTGCGCATCCAGTACTTAGGGTTTTTTGTATTTTGATTTGTGTAAGCTCAGTGACCATAAACACACATGTTAGGCTTATAAATGTATGAGACCCTGGTCATTTAAATTGTTCTGATTTATTTATTTCAAGCAAGTCAATGGCATCGTTTGTGTGAAAGCTTGTATTGTCCTCTTGTCTTATCCTGTCAATTTTGGGGTTAATTTCACATTTTTTTATTAGAGAAAACCTTTTTATTTGCCTCTTTCAGTTTATTTCTCTTTTTAAATTTTGCATGCACTATTTGTCCCTTAGAAATAGTACACCTAGAAATCTGATCATTTTAGATGTGTTATATAAACGTAGGTGTTGAATGCATCCATAAACTTAAATCCTATGTACATCCTGGTTTTGTTTAGCCTCTGGGTATGAGCTTAACAAAAGAGGATAATCAGAATATTCCAGGTTAGGAATTGACAGGACCAAGAAATAAGGAATTCAGATGATGATGAGTGGATAAACCTGATCCAGGGGTCACCCCTCTGGCTCACGAGCTGAGGGCCTTGCCCGTGGCTGTCCCAGTTCTGTCCCTGGTGTGGCTGTCTGAACTGACCTCCCTCTACCCCTCTGCAAATCCAAACCTACGCTTTCTTCAAGGCCCACCTTCCCTCTCACTTCCTCCAGGAATCATTCTGTAGCCATCGAGCATGCAGAAGTCTTTGCCCTCTCTGAAGTGTTTAAAGCCTTGTTCCCTCAAACCTAGGAGCTAATTACCTGTCGTTACAGTCCATGTGTGACTCTCCTGTCCCATGGGAGCTGTGAGCTCTCCAAGGGAAGCTTCATGCATGACGCTTCTTCCCAAAACTCCTCTCCATACCCTCAGATAGCTAATAAATAATTATTTGTATTTTTCTTTTTTTGATTTAACACTTAAATTCCTAGAAATCTTGGGCCTACACCCAGTCCTATATCTTCCAAAGGCACTTACATGTAGTACCTTTCAACACATACAGAAACATACTTTAAAAACCTTTTTGTACTACTTTATTTTACATTAAATATCATAAATATCTTTTCAATATTTGAAGATACTTCTGTTTTTCTGCATAAAACCTACCCATCCTGTAAGATTGCCTTAATCCAGGGGACCTTGTGTGACACACAGAGGTTGGGAAGAATGGAACGAAGGCAGGGAGGCTGTGGCAGTTCCTCTCCTCTGAGAAAGGGTTATGTCTCAGAGTGAATGGCCATGCAATTAATTAATGAACGTGAGTCCAGAATCATGGCGTTTTCTCCCTCTGCATTCCTGGGCATGGCCCTCTCCAGACCCATTTCTCCAGCAGAGGCTGATGGAATGAGCAGCAGAGATACTAGAGATGCACAGTAACGTGCTTATGCTGAGTCTGTGCCCCTTCTTCCTGTAGTTGGTGAGCAGACGGTTATGCGAAGTATTCCGATTGCCTCCATCACCAAGGAGAAGAAGATCACAGTGCAGAACCAGCTACAGCAGAACATGCAAGAAGGACTGCAGATCACGTCGGCATCTTTTCAGGTATTAAGAAGGGGGGCCGTTCTTCTGTTATTTAAAAGTTTTCTACAAATGATGTCAGGGCCACTTTCTCTGGTCATGTGGTCAGCGGTTAGTAGATGAGGAGGATCAGAGGGTCTGAGAGGATAATCTTCAATTGTATAACACATGAATAGTCTTGGGTTTAATCCCTCATTTCCTGAGCCCGGTGGCCAACTCAGAGTATGAACAGATTATCAGCCAATATTTAGCGATCTTAGAAATTCAGACACACACAACGGACTTTTGTTCTCTGCCAAGTCATGCCTCAGTCTGTGTTTGAGAAAGCCTTTACACAGAAAGCAGTTCCCTCGGCATCTGCTTCAGGGGCTCGGAACGTATCAGAACTTACGGAATTACTGATGCAGACCAGACACTGGATGAGTGGCGTTCTCTTTGTTTTTTTCCTTGCTATTCTTCATGCTTTGCCTCTGACTTCTCAGGTTTCCAATTCTTTCCTCATTCCTTCTGGTCAAGAAGTTCCTCCATATGCTAATTGTGGGAACGTGAGGCTGCAGATCTCTGGGCTCCAGACCTTCTCCCGTCACCTGGGAGCAGTGGCTGCCAAAGAACTCTAAATTAGAATATTGCCAGCTATACTGGTCAGGGTTCCAGTCACACTGAATTTTTTCTTACTAGATTTATAATATCTCAGGGTGGAAGAGACCTGGTTAGGCCAGATTCCCTATCTAGAACCAGCAGTTGAGAAGTGAGAAGGGCGTGTTTCCTACTTTAGCCACCAGCAATTGATTTTCCTATCACATCAGAGAAAAGATAGTTGGAAAGCAAGCCGACTTCAAGATACATGATTTTTCTTGCTAACTAAACATCTATGTCAGTTAAACCTCTCTGAGCCATCATTTTTATTTTTTTAATTAAAAAATTGTATTGCCTGACATCCAAGGTCCCTTCAACCTGCAAACTCTTGCCATTTATTGTTATTTCTTGTTATTTTAGTAATTTGGGGGAAATTGTCTGGAATTCCTTAATGCTTCAGATGTGTTTAATCTCTTTGTTTCTAGTTGATTAAAGTAGCGTTTGATGAAGAAGTGAGTCTAGAAGTAGTAGAGATCTTTAAGAAGCAGCTGATGAAGTTCCGTTACCCTCAGTCCATTTTCACCACCTTTGCTTTTGCTACTGGACAAACTACCCCACAAATAATTTTACCCAAACAGAAGGAAAAGAACACTTCCTTTCGGTAAGAACACAGTCTGCTTTCTTCACTTTAGCCCTGCACACCTGACTGTCAGGGGGAGTGACCTGCCCTTTGGGTCAAGGCATAAAGACTGCTCTCTTTTCTTTGCCCTTCTGTCGAGCGCCCGTTGGACCAAGCTCAGAAAGCAGCATTGATATTTGTAACAGGTTTCAAAACTTAAAGCTACAAAAGGCTTGACCCTCGTGTCTGTTGTTCATGATCCATTTTTAAATGTGAAATTCTATTTTCCCTTTTTTCCATAAAGATCGTTTTCTAACTGCCTTTGAGCAATCCATTCAGTTTTCATTAATACCCAGGCCTAGTAGACAGTTTTGCTTTGATCTAAAAATGGAAGTCTTTATTTTTTTTTCTTTTTTGCAACTTTTTGTTTAATATAATTTCAAATTTACAGAAGAGTTACAGCCTAGTACAAAGAATCATGTGTACCTTTTACCCATATTCACAACTGTTTATATTTGCTCCATTTTCTTTATCATTCTTTTTTTTTTTTTTAAGATTTTATTTATTTATTTTCAGAGAGAGGAGAAGGGAGGGAGAAAAAGCAATGTATGGCTGCCTCTCACATGGTCCTCACTGGGGACCCAGCCCGCAACCCAGGCATGTGCCCCAACTGGGAATCAAACCGGAACTCTCTGGTTCCCAGCCCGCGCTCAATCCACTGAGCCACACCAGCCAGGGCTATCATTCTCTTGCATATATATTTTTTCTAAACCATTTGAGTTACAGACATAATGCCTCTTTATTCTAAAATACATCAGTCTGTATTTACTAAGAATAAAGATACTGTCTTTTGTAACCACAGTGCAGTACGCACAACCAGGAAGTTTGATTGGTATAAACCTTACATTTATCCAGAGTTCATATTCAGATTTTGCTGATGATCCTTTATAATGACTTGTTTTTCTTACCTGGTAAAGAGTTCAGTCCAGGGTCAGGCATTGTATTTAGTGGTCATATTTCTTTAGTAGGAACCCTAATTTTCTAATGAAAAATTTTAGGAATTTATGTTGAAATTTAAATTTCAGTTATTACAAACTAACAGTTGCTTTAAAATTCTCTTCAATTAGTGATAAAATATAGAGGCTAATATTTCAGTTCTTTAATCATGAATCATCTGAAATTTGGGTATCTGCCAAAACAAATTACATATTAGGGAGTAGTCTGCAGACTTTAAAGAAAAAAAAGCTTTTCCTTTGCCTGAAAGTGAGTTATGCTGGGCATTATAGGAGAGTTGAGGTTCCAGACAGTGTGTCATTTCTCAGTTGCCTAGCTAGCCACCAGGACCGTTTAATTGGTGACAAGTGAAGGAGAACACATATATACAGGTATGGTAGGCTGAAGCATGAACACTTTCGTAGGTATTTAAAAGTGAACCAAGCATCTTGTCTTAGCACTGTGTGGTCACAGAGGAGCCTTTGATAATCATTATCCCAGCCCTGTGGAAGAAGCAAAGCTTTTTATGGTGTTTCATGGGTAGAAACCATCTGGAAAAAATTACATATTCTAATATATATAAAGTTAAGCTTATTGTATCAAGTTTATACTATCCAGCTACTAAAGAGAGATAGCAATTTAAAAATTTTAAATATCTTAGAATTGTCTTTTTTTAAAAAAGATTTTATTTATTTTTAGAGAGAGGGGAAGGGAGGGAGTGAGGGAGGGAAACATCGATGTGCAAGAGAAACATCAATCTTTCACCTCTCACACACCCCCAACTGGGGACCTGACCCGCAACCCAGGCATGTGCCCTGACCAGGAATCGAACCAGTAACTTTTTGTGTCACTGGCCAGAGCTCAATCCACTGAGCCACACCAGCCAGAACAGAATTGTCTTGATTGTATAAAACAAAGCTATAGCTGTAGCTGGAAAAATTTTTCAAAAGTCACATTGAGTTTAAATTATACTTGAAGTGATTCACAATAAACTTTAGGAAGTACCAGTATTTTATGATTTCTAACAATTATCTAAAATATATTTCATAACCTGCAGATTTACATTTCAAATGACTAAAGACAGGTCTGGTACAACTATTTGACAATAAAAGAGTCCTTATCACTTTTCACCAGATGGTAAGAAAATACAAAAAGGGTTCATTCTGTTCTTTGTGGTAGAGAAGAATGTAGTAAAACACAATCTTAGCTGAAACCTTCATCTCAATATGATTATTTAGGAAATCGGTTCTTTGTTTAATGCTCTGGGTTATAAATAACCTGTACCCAGATTTTCTATCAGTAAGAAAAGGTAAACTATATAAATAAATGAAGTACTTTTAGGTCCATGTGACTTACACACTAGTGTCCCTTTGATTAAAGCTGACTCTCAAAAGGATGCTCAAATTTCTGATTGCTTATGTTTTTCTCCTCACAAAAACGGGGCATGTGTTACTCTTTTCTGGGTCTCGAAAGGTTTACAGTGTCAGAAGGTAGAACACCACACATAGCACCCAAAGCATTTAAGAATGAGGCGTTGCCAACTATAATTGTCGTATGGTCTCAGACCAAAGCCTGTGAGTGAGCGGAGCTGGCATCAGTGGAAGGGGCCGGCTGGCTTCCTCACAGGACTTCGTGGCATCGTTGGTGGGAACTGGCGGAGGCGTGGCGTGGATAACCAGAGTGGGTTAGGGCCTGCTTGACCAGAAAGCCAAACTGAGGAGTTTAGATTGGGGGTGAGAAATACTTGTGTCCTGCTCTAGGATCTTGCACTTTTTACCTAAAACAGTGTTCTGATGGCAACAGTGTTTTATTGGAAATTAGCCTGCTGCCATGTAAAAAGTAATCTAAAGAAGGAGAGGCTTAGTGCAGGTCTGGACAATACTAGTAGCTGCGGAAATGGAGGAGAAACAAGTTGAGCTTTGGGGCTGTCAAAAATATGAGTGATATCTTCATACAAATTGACATTCTCTTTGGTTTTATGGCTTGCAGCACCTTCTCAAAAACGATTGTGAAAGGTGCCAAAAGGGCAGGGAAAATGACCATTGGGCGTCAGTACTTACTGAAGAAGAGGACAGGGACAATTGTGGAAGAGAGAGCGAACCGTCCTGGGTGGAATGAAGAAGATGACATATCTGGTATGTGAGAACTTGTTTTTCCTTCATGAATGAATTCTGTTCTTTCTCCTTATATGAGTGAGAATAAGAGACTAAGACTAGTTGCACTTAAACCTGACTCACAAAAACCTAGATCTCATCAGAAGATTGGAGGCACTTATCAACTTCTTAGAACTTAAAAAAAAAATCCTAATATCCCATTGTTCATGTAAGATTTTGTTAAATTATACTTCTCCTTTACTAAATCTGTAGAGCTGATTGGCCATGGTTATATGGGTCTTATTAAAGGGAGAGAAACGGAAACCCCACTGCATAAGAAATTGAGTTATAAAGTAGTCCCTATATACCTTATTGCTGTGGATTAAGAATAAGAAGATAAGAACATTGGATAAGATTTGGGTTCTTGGTGAGAATATTGTGGATGTTCTTGATCCAAAGGGAAGACCTAAAATGAAGGGATTCTTAGATGATGTTTTTAAATGCCTGCTAAATATTTTAAATGACAGAATCTGGGAAGCTGAAATACCTCTCAGTCAAGAAAACAGGGGCAGAAAACCAGTAGCAAACCACCTGATTGACTGTGTCCTATTCCTTACGCCAGTGTCAAGTATGCTTATGGAATTAACACTAGAGAGAATTTGACCTAGTAGAGAAGCAGGATGTCATTGTTCCCTTTTCCTTCTCAGGATTTTAGAATCAATCATCAGTGTTCATACAGTTATAAAATAATAATAATAATAAGTCTCATCTTGAGAGAGATCACTGGCTAAAGGTCTCCATTTTAGTGCATGTGCCTATAAACTTGCCCCAGGCAACAGTGAAGAGACTCACCATTCCATTCCTGAAGTGGCCGCTGGAACCCTGGCCTCTGCACAGTCACATGGAAAGGCCTGAAAAATGATCGCTACTCATCACTGGTGACCCTTCTAATTCAACATGTTTGTGATATCATGGAACAGGAACTGTATTCTGTGATAGTTATTCCACCAAAGGACCAAATTATATAATGTTCTTGGCTCCTCTGAAAATAAAAGGGCTACACAGAATTGATACCTGGTAATATATTTGCATTGTGAAGTTCAAAACTAATACACAAAGTTGTCTATTTGTGGTATTTATACAGATAAGCTATTAGGTTGGGGTTTGTTTGTTTGTTTTTTTCTTTTAATGGAAGAGAGCCATATTTTTCCCTTTGACATTATAACTTTGAGAACATTTCCAAAAATTTTGAAAGCTTTAATTTGACTTCTCTTACTTTAAAAATAAATAGAAAAGTAAATTCAGACAGTTTTTAGCAATAGAATTTTTTTTTAGTTAGAACCTGTAGTACCAATTACTAATGTGTCTTTTTTAATCCTCCCTAAAATACTTGATTATTGGGTAAATTCTTCCACATCTAAAACCTGTGATTGCAAAATTGTAAGGGGGGTTCCCACGTTTACCACATCCTCTGACAAAAATATTTCCACAGAAAAAGCGTAACTTCTTTATACCTCTCTAAGAAAGGTCTTTTCCCACTAATAAACTTTTGCTTAATCTAGAAATTTCTAATAAAGTTTTATACTTTGAAAAGTTAACTGAAACCTGGGTGATGAGTATGTGATAAGATTAAAAATCATATTAGAGTCCTAAATAGAAATCGTTACACTTTCACATTAATAAGCAAGCCTGACTTAAAACTATGGGTAATGAGTTCAAAATTGTATTTTGCTAGACATGTTGAGTTAATTCCGCTGACATTTTGAGTCAGTTGAGCTCCTGATATTTTATTTCTGACTATTCCTTACTGTTCAGATTGTTTGAACATAATGATTTCTGCTAGAAGTTACATGATTTGTGATATCCATGGATATGTAGCCTTAATATAAACCTCTCTTGGTTTAAGAGTCCTCTCCAAAAGGAAGTTTCTAATCTTCTTGGAGCTATACCCTTTTTTCAAAACCTCTTTCTGCCATCGCAGTTTCAGATGACAGTGAACTCCCCACCAGTACCACTCTGAAGGCCTCGGAGAAGTCTACTATGGAGCAGTTAGTGGAAAAAGCTTGTTTCAGAGACTATCAGCGTTTAGGTTTGGGAACCATAAGCGGCAGCTCTTCTCGCTCAAAACCAGAGTATTTTCGAATCACAGCTTCCAACAGGATGTATTCACTCTGCCGGAGGTTAGTATGTCCAGGGGCTCCAAAAGAGACCTCCTTTCCTTTCTTCCTTTTGAGTCTTGAGTAGGCTATGTGCTTCCATCACCCAGAGAGAGAGAAATGTCAGAAAGTAAGAGCAAACTCCCCAGGGATATGTGTGGTTAAGGGACCCTTTATGCCGTGTGAGCCAGCATCTCACTGGCATTCTCAGGGTGCAGTTACAGCACTGAACGGTGCCTGTATTCATCGGAAGGTGAGAGGTAACAATAGCTTTTGTCCCCTTTATGAATGCCCCTTATTTGTCTTTTCCCATTTGCCTCTTTTGTACTGTGCCTAGAGGTAACCGAAGTAAAAGTAGGATTTGCCCAGGCAGATAGGAAAGATGAAAGTCTGCTATAGCCAGAGGGGCTACAAATTTCTCCTGTAAAAGACCAGATAGCACATATTTCAGTTTTGCAGGCCGTGTGGTCTCTTGTTGCGACTACTCGGCTCTGCCACAGAAGCAGCCGTCGCCAGTCAGCGAATGAAAGGGCGGAGCCAGTTTTGGTCCAGAGGCTGTAATTTGCTGACCAAGTGTAGACAGGGTTTTCTTATGCTATCTAATTAGAATATTTTCCAAGGAACATTACTCAAAGATTGTCAATGAACACATAATCTTTCTCTATTCTTACCTCTTGCTGTTTTGTCTATCTGTTAAGCCCTGTGCCATGCTTTGTTTTTTAAAACTATATTTTTACCATCCACAGTTAAATCATTCCCATCTCCAGGGACGTTCTTTTCTTCGCATTTATAAATTCCTGGTGTGGATAAATAGAATAATTCTGTGAAGCACTTTGTAAATTGTAAGCCCTGTACATATATTGGAAAGTCATCTCAGTGTTACTATTAGTTTCAACCCCACTGTTCTAAAAGAACTACAAAGATCTGACTTTAAATGCCAGTTGAAGTTTCCAAATACTACCAGTGTGAAACTTGAAGAGCAAGTTGGGACCATAGTTTGAGATTTAGGCCAAATGAAAACTTTGCATTGGGTCCTGGAAGGTTGTGATTCTGTTGAGTAGGCAGTAATTTTCCTGGGTGCTTTTTCCTTCTAACTGAATTCTCTGTGTAGATTAGTGTGACAGTGTCAGGGTGTGATGTCCTGCCGTTCAGGAAGCTCGCCATCAAAGTCATGCCTGCCAGTGAGAAAATAGACCTCCCTCGTTCATCATTTCAGCCTGTCAGAAACAAAATAAAAATTTAATAGAACACTTGTTATAAAGCATGTATGGTGCTGTAAAACAATATATATCCCTCTAGCTATTAGAAGGGAGGAAATGGAATAATAAAAAATAATCCAAAAGAAGGCAAGAAAGGAGAGAAAAGAAAACACAGGACAGATGGAATGAATAGAAAGCAAGAAGTAAGATGGTAAATTTAAATTCAAATATATTAGTAATTAAATTACTTATAAATTGACTAAATGTTCCAATTAAAGTAAGAATTGGAATTTTTAAGAGCTTACTGCTGCTTTTTAAGGGATATAACTAATATACAAGAATACTAAAGATTGAGAGTAAAGAGATAGAACAAATACACCATGCAAAACTACCTTTAAAGAAGTTATTAACTATATAAGTATCAAAGTAGATTTTAAAGTAGAATTTTACTAGCAATAAAGACCAAGGGTCGTTTCACAGAGGACAGTTCATTATGACCAAGTGGGATTTATTGCAGAAATACAGAACTGGCTTGACAGCTAATAATCAGTATAAGTTGCCACATTAAAAGAATTAAGATAAATGTAAGTTCATTATATACAGAAAATAATTTTATGATTTTTACAAAAATAAATTTCAACAAATTAAAATTAAAGGAAGCTTTTTAATCTGTGTCTAAAAATTTTTACAGCAAAAGTCATTTCATGGTAAGATATTGAACACTGTTACTCTGGGAGTAAGGCAAGACAAGGGAGTCTACTGAGGGCCTAGGGCATAAAAAAAGACAAAAAGAAAAATTGAAAGGTATAAGAATGGCAAAAGAAAGAAATAAGACCATTATAATTCATAGATGACCTGATTGTATGCATACAAAATCTGAAGGAATCTACAGATAAATTTTTTGAACTAAAAAGTGGATTTAGTAAGGTCACTAGTATAAGACCGTTATACAAAAATAAGTCATGTATATACCAGATGCAAATAATTAAAAGTGAAGTTTTAAGCCATGCTGTTTTGGCACTACTGATATGAATTAGAGTAGCAGTAAAAACATTAAATACTTAGGAATACATCTAATGGGAGACATGTAGGACCTCTGCACCAGTCAGGACAATATTGAGGACCATTCAAGACATAAGGAAAAAGATACTTCATGTTCTTAGATTAGAATACTGAATACTCTAAAACTGTGATTTCTCAAAATACTGACTTACAGATTCAGCGTGGTCCCAATCAAAATCCCAGGAAAATGTTTATGGAAGTTGAAATGATAATTTTTAAGAGTTATATAAAAATGCAAAGGCCAAGAGTAGTCAGGATAGCGGTATAGAATAAAACTATGAGATGTTTTAATGATGCTACAGGATTGTTTTGTAAAGCTGCAGTAATGAAGATAGCCTGGGATTGGCACAAGGACAGATGGACAGGCCAGTGGAGCCGAATAGAGAAGCTAGAAAGAGTTCAACATATATGAACACTTGATTTAAGGTAAAGACAGCACTTTAAGAGCAGGGGAAAATTGTTTTTTCAGTAAATGGTGCTGGATTCCCATACAAGAAAAAAATTAATTTTGACCACTGCCTTACACCATACAAAAAAATCAATTCCATTGGTCTGTAGATCTACATGTAAAAGGTTAAAACACGAAAGCTTTTAAAAGATAGGAGAATACCTTAATGACCTTACGATTTCTTAGGACAGGAAAAGCACTACCCATAAAGTAAAAGAGTGATGAGTTAAGAACTTCTGTACATCAGAAGACACCATTAAGAGAGTAAAAAGGCCATAAAAATGGCAAGAGATCTAAATAGGCACTTCACAAAAGAAGATGTCCTGGTGGCCAATGAATATCTGAAAAGACGCTCAACTTATTAGTCTTCAAATAAATACAAATTAAAGTCCCAGGGAGACTACTTTATTCCTCCAGAAATGGCTAAAATTTAAAATGTTGAACGAGGGGAACTCTCATTCACTGCTGCTGGGACTGTAAGTTGGTGGAAGGACTTTGGAAGCTGCCTGGCAGCATCTCCTAACACCTAAACGCCCGGTGAACGTGTGCGTGACCTGTTACCTGCCGCTCCTGCTCCCGGGTGGGGTAGAGTTTCTAACAGAAATGTGTACGTGCTCCCCAAAGAAACCTACAGAAATGTTCATGGAAACATTTTCTTACATAGTCAAAAGCTAGAAGCCACCGAAAGTCAGCCGTGGAACAGACAGCGTCATCACGCAGTGGGATACTGTGCCGCAATGGGAATGGACAGACTGCAGTACTTGGGGCAGCTTGGATGGATCTGACAAACATAATGTCGAGCAAACAAAGTTAGAAACAAAAGAATAACTTCTGTTGGTTCTTTTTTCTAAAATTCAAAAACAGGCAAAACTCAGGCATGTTGTTGGCACGCAAGGACAGTGATAATCTTCGAGGAGGAGCGGGAAATAGTGACTGGGAGAAGACACAAGGGAATCTCCTTGGATGCGGGGAATGGTCCACTCCTTGAGCCAAGTTAGGTGGCAGTGCTGTGGACTCATTCATGTTCTGAGCACTTGTGCGTGTGTTAGTTTTTGATTGAAAAGCTTCCATGGCAGCTTCTGAAAGCCAGTCTTACCTCCTGAGGCTTACACTGACGCCCAGAGCTGATGGCTCTCGGTAGCGGGATAGGCTGGGTGGCAGGTAAATGGGCTCACCTTTCATCGCCAAATGAGACTCGCGCTGAGAGTAGCCTCTCCTGGCCTTCAGACTCAACAGTAGCTGCCCAGCACTAGTGCTTGTCCGGCTGTCACTCAAGCCCATGCCTGGGGGCAAGAAAGTCTTAGATCCTGTGTGTAGGAAGCATGGTCTGTGGTGCTGCTGTCCCATGGAAGGAGGGGACAGTCCACAAGGGGGGCAAGGAGTGAAGGGTATGCTGGTTCTTTCCCAGTCACTGAAGCAGCTCCTGAAGCCATTAAGCTGCACTCCCTCATCTGATGTACAGAATCAGTGTATCTAGAAACAGCCGAGCGGGAAAGCACATATTGAAGTGGAGTTGGACACAGAAGGCCCTGGTATCGGAACTGCTGTTCCAGTCTTCAGGAACGACTGTGTCTACAGCGAGATCGCTTCATCAGTGTGTAGAAAACACAGCCTCTGCCTTCCTGGGACACCACGTGCTAGGCTTTCAGAATGCTTCCCAGGCGTCGCTAGTTAGGCATGGAAAGTCAGTCGTTCCCTGAAGTCCTTGAGGGTTATGATTTCCGTGACCGTAAACCAGACTTCCTGTCCCTCCTCTCAGCACTGGCGTGTATGAAGGTAGGGGACTCGGAGTTCTGGAAACAGATAGCTGTGGTTGCCGAGTATTGTGAATGTACTTCGTGTCTGCAACTTTTTCACCTGAAACGGTCACCCTGTGAAACGTTATGTTAAGTATGTATTACCACAGTTTAAAAAACCACACAGACAACATGGACTTAGAGGCGGGAGGTTATTAATTAGAAATCTCTTTAGTGTGACATTTCTGAATAAACTAAAGGAAGGAAATGACTCTGAAACCTATCTTTCTATACTTATTAATCTATAAAAACAAGTTACCCTTGTCTATTTTCCCAACATCATATTTTGTAGTTTTGTTTTGTTTTTTAAGATTTTATTGATTTACTTTTAGAGAAAAGGGAAGGGAGGGAGAAAGAGAGGGAGAGAAACATCAATGTGTGGTTGCCTCTCACATGGCCCCCACTGGGGACCTGGCCCACAACCCAGGCATGTGCCCTGACTGGGAAACAAACCGGCGACCCTTTGGTTCGCAGCCCGCGCTCAATCCACTGAGCTACACCAGCCAGGGCATATTTTGTAGTTTTATGAGCTAATCTTTTAAAAATATTATCAACGTGTAGTGTTAATAAAATATTTAAACTTGTTTGCGAGTCAAGCATATTGTTCTTACACCAGAAGTCATTTGGTTTTATTTTTAGTCCTTTCACTACGCCAGGCCGTCTAATGTCAGTGCGCTCCAGGCTCTCGTCATCTCCGCGGTCTGGGCAGCTGACAGTTTGACTTGTCGTTCTCATACAGTTGGCATTAGTACATTGATCTTACAGCCTTTATTCCAAGTTGACGAAAAGTAGTGTGTAAGACAAGGGAGGTCATCAGTTTAACAGAAGCTTTTTAACTAATTCTGCGCATACCATCTTTATTTTCTAAGCTGAGGTTGTTCAGCAGAAGTCCGCAGTAGCAATGAAAGGGGCTTATTTAAAAAAAAACCCTACAAACTAGTGGATGAGTTAACTGTTTTCACGATTTAGGCCTTCTCAACCCCTGATGAACTGATTTGAGACTGAGTTCCTTGTTTAACATACACATCTTACCTCTCAACCAATGTTTCTGAGTCTTAGAAAATGACTTTGGGAAATAAACAATAAAAAAAATTAAAAAGAAATAAACCAGCTTAGAGATTTGATCTTAAAATAAGAAGAAAATGACTATGGTATTACGATATTCATATTTTTATATTCACTGTCCCATTTCTTTTCTCTTCTCCCCCCCCACCTTTCTCCCTCACCCACCCAAACCGTTTTCTTTCTCCCTCCGTGTCCCTGAAGCTATCCTGGCCTTTTAGTTGTACCTCAAGCTGTGCAGGACAATAGTTTACCAAGAGTAGCCCGCTGCTACCGACACAATCGCCTGCCTGTTGTATGTTGGAAGAACTCAAGAAGCAGTACCCTGCTCCTCCGATCTGGAGGATTCCATGGGAAGGGAGTAGTGGGTCTTTTCAAATCTCAGAACTCCCCCCAGGCAGGTAAGCATCTCTACAGGGCAATTATGATCCTTTCATTCCAGAGTATTCCTAAATACAAGAAGTAAAATCTGGGAATGCCGGAGGTTCCCTGCCGTCAGGCCTCACACCTGTGCCACACCCGACATGTAAACCTTGAACAGGAACTACACTTGAAACTGTGGAGCTCCACCTTGAATTTGGCATCTTAATATGTCTGTCTGTATTTGAATTTTAATAGAAATTAATGTAATTAAGTCTTTGGTTCTAGGCTCTTTTTATTTCAGCAGACCAAAATATCCACGTATGGGAAATAAATTATAGTACTCTTTTTCTTTTCTTCTGGGAAGCATTCAGATATATTTAACAGCCTCATGGGCAAGTGGGATTCTGTCCCAGGTGGAATGATATACGCTATTTCATTCCTATAAGCCACACACACACACAAAAACAAGTCAGCAAACCAATGACTTAAGTGCTGTTTTAGGATCTCTCAAGCATAGAGGTTTTTTGGAAGCCAGAAGTTGGCCAACTTAAGAAAACAGAAGTAATAAGTGCTGCTATCTATCTCTGAGGATACTTACGAGCACCAAATCTGAGGCCTTGAAGTCAATCAGGAGCTATATTTTGCTGAACTTTCTCATAACTTCCAGCTTATAATAGATGCTCAATAAAATTAAACAGTGGGCCACTGAGCTATCAGATCCAGTTTAGGGATGGCTGCATTTTTTTCTTTTTCAAAATGAGATAAGTCAGGTTCTGTGGTTCGCCAGTAAAACTGTGTGCTTTTTGGTACCTCTTCTTCATTCTCATCTGCTTCCCTCCAGAGAATAAAAAGCTGGCTAATGTGCCTCTGATCATTCAGTTGACTGAGGGCAGCACACACCCAACACTGTATTATTACTATTTTATTTATTCTCCCTGGCTTTGAACTGTTTCTCCTAGAGGAATCCTCCCAAGCTACTTAGTGGATATAATAGAACACAGTGTATGTAAGTTGAATAAAGTGAGTGAGTCATTTCAGGAGCATTGATGAGCATATTACTGAGCTTTTAGTTGGAAAAAAATGGGGACTTTTATTCCACTAGTTTCTTATTTTTTTAATCTAATATAAGTACTGTATATTTTTCAGCTTATACATTTGCTCACATGTTAATATATTTGAAGTCAGGATACATCTGATAATTGAAGTGATCAGAAAGAGTTGTGTCCTAGTTTAAATGGCAGTTTTTATTCTTAGTACATAAAATAATGGTGCGTTTCTTAATGAACCATAATGATGGCATCTTAAAACTGATAAAATATGAAATTCTAATTGTTTCCTGTTCAGGTTTAAGAGAATTTGTTATCTTTCTAGTAAGTTCTCCTGGTGCCCCTGTACAAGGCATCTGGGCCCATGGCAGTGATTGCCGGTTGCTCCCCGAGAACCAGGCTCAGGCTCCCTCCCACCGGAACTGCTCTCACGGTTGTTTCCACCTGTGCATACTTTTTGCCCATCTTTTGGAAGGGCCTGGGAATCTAGCAGTAGCTGCTCCTGTCTTCTCCCGATCTTCCTCCACTCTTCCCTTAAACAACCCCTGCAAGTTCATGGCCCCTGTTAAGCCCATGTGGCAGAATTGGAATAAAGCTACTGGCACCGGGAAATTCTAACCTCTGCCCATTCTGGGATGCCGAGGGAATGCTCCATCCTCTACTCCTGAACAGGAGCATGGACAGGATGGTCAGGGGAGATCATCGAGATGTCATCTGTTTGCAAATCTTCATTTTGAGCGGCTTGGGTAATGAGAAACAATACCTACTCTTAGAAGGACAGCCCTGTGCCGGTTTTCCATACCTGTGCTCTTTCTGGGAGGAGAATGAGGCAATCAGGAAGTAGGTGTGGTGAAACCAATATCACAGGAGGATTAGCCGCTGGGTAGTTTGGAGCTTTAAGTGGGGCTGGTTTCTGTATTTGGGTGTGGTAACTTGAAGACTGTATATAGAAAGGAAAAGGAAAAAACACATGTATAAAAGACTTTTATTAACATAGACAGGTTGTTTTATTCAATATCTTTTCCTTTTATAGCTCCTACCTCCTCTTTAGAATCTTCCAGCAGCATAGAACAAGAAAAGTACTTGCAAGCCATACTGAGTGCAGTTTCTGTCCATCAGAAACTCCGTGGCAATAACAGCCTCACCGTCAGGCCAGCACTTGCTCTGCCTCCAGGTAACATTTGATACTTTTGTTCTTGCCAGCTATGAACAGTCGGGCTCATTCCTGGGGTTAATCTCTTTAGTTATTTGCACTGTTTGTTCAACATGACCCCTTCAAGTTTTACCTTATGGAGCTATAACTTTGGCTTCTTTTACTTAGAAATCAGGGCACCACTGTTAAATTCTAGTAAATAGTAACCAAATTTAGAGATTCAACTATTTCCTTTTTAAAAGAGTAATAGGAGAGGAGTTGGGGAACATATATAAAGTCATCTGGGTTTTTTTTCCCTAGAAGCTATTTTACATAGACTTTAAAATATTATTACAACGTTAAGTGCATAAGGTGAACATGTTTATTAAATGTATATTATTAAAATCATCATGTTTAAAATTCCTGAAATTTCTGCAGTCTTTTATGATTTGCAATAGAGTTTGTTTTCACTAGATTTGGATGAAACCATTAAGACTTGTACTAATATTTTGTTTCAGTTATCATGTGATGGAACCCCCAAAGGGTTCATGTAGAGGTAACCCTAATGTGTTAGACACAGGAGCATGTGACTTGAAGAGTTGGTCTCCTTGGCTTAATCAGCTATTTGAATTAGCTCAACATAAGCAGAAAGTGGCTTTTCTTGTAAAGTAACACCATGCATGCCTTGCTTCATTTGTCATTGAATTCTCTGATTGCACTTGCCAAACCTAACTCCCTATAATCTTGCAAATGCGTGTATCTCTGAGGAAATAGTAACAGTGCCTTGTTATCTCTGTTAAAGCTTTGGGTATTTAAAAAGTACGATGTTTGGCAGCAATTAGACATGCTACACATGAAGATAACTTTTTGTCATTTGAGTAATGTTAACCCGAACGACATGGTTTTTGTTCTTCTTTTTGGCTGACTTTAGGGACTGAAAGGAGAACTTCAAGAATGTCCACTGTGCTTAAGCAGGTAGTGCCAGGACATTTGGATGTAAACCCATCCAATAGCTTTGCCCGAGGAGGTTAGTAAGATTGATTTTATAACTGAGCACTGATGCAATCATGAAAGCAGAAATTTTTTTTCTAGATAGTGATACTTTAAATCAACTAATTATGGTTCAAATTGTTTTTAATTACTCTTTTCTAAATGAATGATCAAATTTATTTCTAGTAGAGTGACACATGAATTTCACCTCTTGAGACAAGCTGTATAATAATTGCTGAAATCTCACATATTGATGAAGCTTTGGGAGGTGAGGGGAGCATTGTAAATGGTGAGTCAGCCCTTTGCAGACTCATGGTGCTTCAGGTTTGCAGGTAGAAAGATGGACCACAGAAGCATAAACAGCTGGGGAGCAGGGACCAAGGCCCGAGGGCTGTGCCTCCAATGCCTGCTGTGTCTACTCCTGTTCTCTGAAATGTTAGTTTGAGGAGTGAGAGAGAGAGATATTCGCGTTACCTTTTTTCCCTCTGGGCTGTGGCTGCTGGCGTGAGGAAATAGAGAAAGGCTGAGCATTGGTTTGTTTAGCTCCAAAGGGTGCTCTAATTTGGTCTCCAGGGTTTTGTTAGATTCTTTTACTCTTCAGAGGAAATTCCAGACCAGGCTTCTCCACAGCGAAGTCCTGCTGCTTCGCGGTGGAGTTACAGGCTGGACACTCTTCCTCTCATTCCCAGGCAATGCCGAGTCCCCTTGGAAACACCCCCGTGTGCGGTCGTGGCTCTGCTTGAACGTCATCAGTGAAGGAAACTCATTTCTTCCCCCAAAAGTAGTCCCTTGCATTTGTAAGCAACTGTTAGAAATTCCTTCTTATATTGATCTGAAAATCTACCACCATGTAACTTTTACATACTGACCCTCGTCCTGCCTTCTAAAATTAGAAAATTCTAAACCTCATCTCCCACACTATAGCCCTTCAGATTTAAAAACTGTTCTCATCTTTTTTTCTCTGACAACTGTAGTTAACTCTAAATATCCCCAGTTCCGATGGTTGCTGTCCATTCACCATCCCTTTCGTTGTGTGGACTCTCCACAGAATTGAACTCATGGAGCCCAAGACTGCATTAGGGACCGCCTCATCACTCGGTTGATCCATATTGAGATGAGCATCACTTGAAATCTGTCTGCTTCCCATGAGCTATTGTTCTTAACAGTATACTAGTTTCGAGGGTCAGATTTTGGGCCTAAATATACAGTGTCCTATACCTACAAAATGGTATCTTTTTCAGTGGTGGACTGTTGTTTTAGACATTTGATCTTGATTCTGTCCACTACTGTATCAGCTGTTTTTCCAATCCTCCTGTCATCTGTAGATTTGATCACTGTTCTCATGTGATTTTTTTGTTTTAAAAAATGTTGCACAAACCAGAGGTAAGGACAGGAGCCTTCAGCAAAATAGCAGAGGCCTCTCTGAAGCAGGAGCTCGAGCCTTTCCTCCACACTGGTTATGATCCTCCTGCTGAAACTCACCCGGCCCGTGTTTCTCTGTCTCTCCCCATCTTTTTTAATCCAGTATTTCCCAATCTTTCAAACTGTTAACTGTATCACTAAAGATTTTACAATCAGTGTAAAATGACTTCTTGCAGGAATTAGTGCTTTTTCCTAAGAAATCATAAGAAGTTCATTAATAATCCGTTCTGGAATTTGGTTCAGAGTCAACATCGAGGCTCTCTTTTACAAAGTGTATTGTCTCCGCTTTGAAGACCAGGAGTGCCACGCACATCTCCTGGGAGTCACATTGGTGCTTCGGGTGCATGTTATCTTGTCCTTCCTCATCAGAACTTCCAGCTATTGCAGGATTTCCTAAGAGCTTTCAACCTTCTTCAGTCATCTTCCCAATTAGGCCTTCAGGTCCCTGTACTAGTTTGCTAGGGCTGCTGTGACAGAGTGCTGCAAACTGTGTGACTTGATTATTGTCTCACAGTTCTGCTGGCTAGATGTCCAAAGTCAAGGTGTTGTCAGGGTCGGTGCCTTCTGGGGCCTGTGAGGAATGACCTGTCCCGTGCCTTTTTCCCTGGCTTCCAGCTTCGGAGGGTTCGCTGATCGTCTCTGACATTCCGTAGCTTGTAGAAGCGTCACCTAGGTTCCTGCTTTCATCTTCACATGGCATTCTGCCTATGTGTCTGTCTCCAAAGTTCCGCTTTCCGTAAGGACACCGATCGTTAGGACTGGGGGCCCACCAGATTCCTGTGTGATCTCATCTTAACTAATCACATCTGCAGTGAGTTCACATTTCCAAATGAGGTCACATTCTGAAGTACTGGGGGTTATGACTGTAACACAGAAATTCCGCTTTTTACTGAATATTTAAAATACCATTGTTTTCCAGTTTAAGATGCAGACTTCATTCTTATCATTTCTTTCTTGGTGAATTCGAACTAAAAGATAGTATAGTGACTTTCTCCTAAAGTTCCTGGTATTTATATTCCCAAGCCCCCCTATCAAATTCAGTTCAAGGTTGCTGTCCCTCTTACTATTTTATTCACCATGTGAAAGTTTATGTTATCAGCAAGGCATGTCAGCAGTTTTTCCATCAACAGAATGAAATTTCCAGCATATGTTTGGTTAGTTGAAGCCCCACTCCCAGCTCTTATGTTTTGCTTTTGTAAACATCATCAGGACACATTATCTGTTTCTCCATTTGGCCAAATAACCTGTAATGTAAATTTTAGCTTCAGAATTGTCTCTCCTTCTATGTTGGTACAAGGCTCATGAATATTCATCAGTCTCTTTCAACTGCATATCTTCTTTTTTTTTTTTTTAATATTGGCCTCAGACTCATGGCTTTTTTATGCAAGGGGATCCCCACTAGTGGTTACATTCTAATTGTGAGTCCCTTCTTTGTTCTTCTCAAAAGTACCTGGAAGGTATATTCACCTCTTAGGGTTAAAATCTTTTATGTAATTTATTCCTGATCCATTCCATGCAAAATGAGGTCATAATTATTATTTCTGACAGTCTTCCCAAATATTTTCTTCTGAAAATTTCTGTGAACTTGGTGTGACGGGTTTTTTTGTTCCTAACTAGGTGCCCATCCTTCTGGGATCTTGTGCTCGGCTTCAGAAACATAAATCTTATTATTTTATTCCATCTCTTAATCCTTTACTCCAAAAGCCGCCTAGATCTTCCAAGGTCCCGGTGATTAATTGAAAGATAAGATTCTCCTATTTCCTGACACCTTCAACTTCTCTGATCTGCTTCCTTTGTCACTTACGACAGTGTCCTTCCTCCTCACACTGAGTAGCAAGAATGGACTGGGACAAGCAAGTGGGGGAAGTCTCAAGAGATTCCTTGCTAACGTGAACATGATAGCAGACGCGCAATCAGGACAAGGGCAGATGCAGACACATGCATGCCCTGCACATAGTTCATGTCTTGTACCTGCCCCAGGTACAGAGTCTCTTCATCCTTCCAGGGAGCTAGGTACTCCTCCTGAAGGTTCTCATTTACCTTGTGTGGGAAGGGCCTCCTATCTCTAAATCATCCTCTTAACCTTCTCCTTTATTCTCTTCTGTGTATTTTCACTGTTTGTTTGTTTTTTTCTTCTCTTTCCTTTCATTGTCATAGAGTCTTAGGCCCTGGTTTCCTTTTTAGATTATTTCCACTGTGTGCCTTTCTCACTGACGATCCACGGTTTAGATCGACCACCCCTTCTCCTTCGCCTTGTGTCCTGTCAGCAGGGTGACTTTGCATCGGTGTGCATAGTGAGGAGTTCCTGAGGCAGGGGAAGCAACTTCTTTACACAAGAACAGTTTACAGTTTAGCAAAATAAAGATGTGAATAGATCACATTGCTTTTCATTTAAAATTAAAATAGCTTTTGAACCCCATGGGGAGGGGACTCGTATACTCACAAGTTGGATAAATTATTTTTTTGAATTGAAAAATGCCATGAGAAAATTGGTACTACCTCTTAAATTAAAAAATACAATAGCTAAGTATATTTAAGAAGTAGCCCCATGGAGGCAGCTTTTTTTTTAATCCTCACCCAAGGATATGCTTTATTGATTTTAGAGAGAGGAAGGGAAAGAGAGAGAGAAACATCGATCGGTTGCCTCCCTAACAGGCTCCCCGCTCCCTGCAACACACCCCCACCGGGATCTTACCCACAACCCTTTGGTGTACAGGGAAAACAATCCAAGCAACTGAGCCACCCGTCCAGGGCTCGGAGCCAGCTTTTTAAATTGTTCATTCTTTACATTTCCATGGCCTGTAAGTTTCCCAAAAAGTGTTATTTTATCCTTTAAATAACCTCCAGAATAGATATTTTAAGAGGCTTTGAGATATTCAATGTCAAGGTCACTTAGCAAAAACAGCATAATTGGGACTAGGCTGAGTTCAGTTCATTTCAGTGCAGCATTCACTGACTGTAGCTTATCTCATACTCTGGTAAATGCAGGACCCCATCCCCACATCTAACACAAGCATCTCTTCCTTCTTTTTGTCCAAACAAAGTGGAGAGAACAACCCCTGTGCCAGGGCACACTCATGCTCCGAACAACAGCCCACTCCCGTGGGTGTGGTGAATGAACCACACCGCTTCCCCGAAGCCATCCCCTCAGCCAGCTGGAGAGGTCCAGGTGACATGGTTGCTTAGGTGACAGGACAGTCGGAGTTCAATTCCATTACATTCAAATGCAAACCATAGCCCCACTGTTTAAGTGCATGATATTGAGCAATTTAGGAAACCTCTTAATTCTCAGTGTCCTCATTTGTAAAATGGAGATGATAAATAGTATCTAGCTTCAGAGTGTTTATAAGGAATAAATGAAATAATATATATAAAACACTTAACCTAGTTACTGGCTCATAATAGGAGCTCAGTAAATGTTAGTTCCATTATCATCGTTGTGGTTAGTATCAGCATCATTGCCTAATACCCCACTGAAGTGGGAGGAAGGTCTCCATTAGCATTTAAGTTGCCTTGAGCCAGATTGGAAGATAGACGGCTTGTGCTCTCCGTCTATGCCAGTAGCTTTCAAACTGTTTGATCCTGACGCACAGTAAGAAATACCTTTTATAGCTACATGCATTCATGCATATTCATTTTGTATCACAATTCAGGGCTGAGTCACAGTGCAAATATATGCAAATATATGTGTACCAAAGCAAAAGTTTCATGAAATAATATTTATACCACATGCAGTGCACATAGTATTTTCTATTGTAATCTGTTTCACTTTAAAAAATACCAATTAGACCTACTAAAATGATATCACAAACCACTCAGGGGGATGCTGCAGTTTGGAAAAATATAACTCCAGGTTGGTGTCACATGCTCAAAACAAGTATTTGCCACCTAGAAATCACACCTGAAGCGAAATAGGCCTCCTCAACAACGGAGCGGTGTGATTCCCGGGGTGAGCACCACTGCCAGGTGGGACTGCAGCTCTCAAAGCCCTCCGCTGCCAGTGTCAGTGCGGGCCGTTTTCCCACTGCTGATTTTCTGTCATGTGATAAACACTTGCCAAGGTTTCATTTATGAGCCTCTATGTAGAGGCAGTATCTAATTTTTTTTTTAACTTAACACCCCCTCTTTTCATTCTTTCAGGGCAAAAATTGAGTTGAAGATATAGTAGAAGACCACAACAGGTCACAGTGTATCAGTTTTCAAAAAGAAAATAATCCAATGTTATATATATGACATATATATAAACAGGTTCTCAGCATGGAATTAATAAGAATAAGTGTGATTAGGTCCCTGCCCTTCGGAGCACACAGTCTAGTAGGACCTAATGTGCTAATAATCACGGTGCAGTGAGGTCAGAGTTCAAACAGAACTCTCCACAACTCGAGGGATAGCCTGGGGTGGTTTTCAGAAGAGTTCTCATTGTTTCTGGATCTAAAGGGATAGTTTGTCTGGTAAAGAACTGGGAGAAATCATTTTAGATAGAGGTACTGGCATAAGAAAGTGTGGTAAGTTTAGGGAGCAGCATTTCCGAATTGGGAGCCAAACAGCTCACACTTCACTGCGAGCGTTCAGTGCCCCGTGAGCAGGAGGAAAGCTCAGCGCCTTGGCAGCAAGGAGCGCGGCCATCAGCGCACAGGAGACCTCGGGTCTTCGCCTTCGCTCTCAGCTCTCCATTCTGCCCTGCGGTAGCGTTCTCTGTGTGCGGCCAGCCGGCACCTCGACAGCCCTCAGCTTTCTGACTTCCTTCGGCCACCGAAGCCATCAGTGCCTTTCATTTCCTGCTTCAGAAGGAGAGGGGCAGGAATGTATAATCACTTCTAATGGTTTTCCTTTCATCAAGTTACGTCATGTTTTATGCTGTGTTGCAGTGTATGGCTTAGTAGTCCTGCTGTTAAAGTTTCCAATCCTGAACAAATACAGAGTCGTTTCCTTGACTGACTTAAGCAGTTTCTGTGCTCAGGATACAACTGTAACTTACTGCTCACCATTTTGTGTTATTACCAGGTAAAAATTTGCCATAGTCGCAAAGTGCTTTGTTTCGCCAGAAAAAAAAGAAAAACAATATTACTCAAATTACAAAAGTATTATCTCTACTAGTGCCTCATTTCGGTGCAAGTAGGGACTTCAGGAGAAGTCATTACCTCAATCATCACAAGCTATAATTTTAGCAGCATTGGGTATTGTCACAGGATCATGAATTCTTGCTGCTCATTAACTTTGTTTATGGAGGATAAATGTAATTTCTGAATAAAAAGAAAAGAAGAAGATAGTGTGGCAATGCTTAATGCTCTATTGCAGAAACATGCTCGTAGTTATTCCAAATGGTCGCTAGAGCTTTCTTTATTCCTGACCTGACGGCCTTGCGCAGAGAACAGGCGTGCCGTGCGGCAGGCAGCGCTTACCAGCCAGTCAGCCTCCCTGAATACGAGGGCCAATGGATCCATAGCATTCGTTCCCCTCCTTAAATTCCAATTGTGTTGGTCACCCAAGGACAATCTTCAGAAGCACATTCCATTTGGCATAATATTTTAGAGGCACCCTCCGCTGTGCTGTTCATCTCATTGCGCTTGTATTTATAAACAGGTGCTGAAATTTCATTTACCAGGCGCTCAGTTCATCTTTTTCGTGTGACTGTGCAGCTTTTTATTTGCTAATCAAATCTTCTACTTTCATTATATTTACATTTTTCTCCTATGTTAACTTAATTTTAAAAATTAAATAACCTACGCTTCTTCTCTTACTCGATTTGCTCTGATGTTTGCTGCTGTATACATTTCATTCCTCCTTCTGTCTTCAATCTTACCTACCAGTGTGCGGGCACAGAGGTAAATGTTTTACTCAGTCAAATCCCAAATCTTCAGCTAAGGGGAGAGTCCGTAATCAAGGTACTGTATTATCCGTCCTGATGTGTCACTCCTTTTAACCACCTTCATATGAAAGCATGTGTGTTACAAGTGACGTTTGTCACATCTGTTTGTCAAGTTATCTCTCATTCTCACCCACATTCTGAATTTCCTCCGTGATTTCATTTACAAAAACTTGCATTAATATCTAAGATAAGCTCATAGGTTATATATAAAGATTCATCCATGTTAAGCAGAAATCACCTATAAAACCTTTTCTTAGGAACTAGTCTCCTAACCCTGTAATTGCCTCATAAAGAGAGAGGCGAATGTGACATTATCATGGTGACTTCTAGCCACTGGAAGCATGGCTTACTTTAACACTTGGCAAAGAGTAAAGCTTCCCCGGCAGGCTGTCCAGACCTGGAGAGGCAGCCCCATCCAGGACCCAGGGGCAGCGTCTCTGCCCCGTGCCCACACCTGCCAGATGAGCGCTGCGGCCCGTGGGCGTCTGTAGGGGGCTTTGTTGTTGTGCAGATGCTACAGTGCCAGGCAAGTTTCAGACTTAGGACACGCTTTTGTGTTTGGATATTTAATATCTAATAGCTCACTTGCATATAGAAATCCTTGATTTTTTTAATTACTATAATTAAGGTCAACTTATAAGATTGTTGTAGCAGCTTAGCGTGGCTTTCCCCTAGAAGACATCTGCTTCTGACTATAAATTTTAAATAAAGCTGCCTAAGATTCAGTGAAATGTACATTATTAAATGTATAATGTCTCACTATTTTTCACTAGAGAAAAAGAGTTTAATATAATCTTTACTAATTTTAAATTACCTCATTTTGGCACACAAATATTAATGATACACAAATATTAATTCTAGATCCAGCCTGAGACTTTAGTAGGTTTAGTAAAGTCCTGATGTTGTTCTTAGCCTGGATTTCCTGTTGAATTGACTGACTAAAGCAGAAGACTGTTCTTACTTCTTTCCCGCAGCCCTGAGAAGTGGGGCAACCCACGTTCTCCCCTCTGGGTTTCCTTACTGCCCCTGAGCATTCTTTGTTTCCCAGTTCAGTGCACTCTTTCTCTTCATGGTCCCAGTATTTGCTTATAAATACCGACTTTCCATCAAAATGCGGTAGAATTGAGACTCTGGTGACTTCTTAGGTCCTTCCACACCTCATCTTGTATGGTTTGGAAATGCTGTATTGAATAATGCTTATACATTGCAACGGTAATTGACAAATGACCAGTATGGTCCATGATTACCTAGGTTAATTAGCTTGCTGTTACCTCTAAAACTGTACCTACAGAGCATGCATCTTTTTCCCAGTTCAGTGGCCTTCCCACATCAGATTACCTCAATTATTTTGGCTTTTGTAAAGGTGTGTGGGCAAGTCTTCGCTCTAGCACTCGCCTAATCAGTTCCCCAACATCCTTTGTCGACGTTGGCACCCGGCTGGCAGGCAAGGACCACTCGGCCTCCTTCAGCAACAGCGCCTACCTGCAAAACCAGCTCTTGAAACGCCAAGCGGCCCTTTATATATTCGGCGAAAAGTCACAACTAAGGGTAAGATTTCTTTTTCTCACTTAGAAACTTGATGGATACTCGAAGGCAGTTTATAAAACTGAGCTCATAAATCAGCTTTCCTAGAATTTTTCTTTTTTTTTTTTTTGCAGCATGTATTCTTAACCTTTAGTTAATAATCAGTCTCAGTTTTTTAGCTCATTATATATATGTGCATGTTTGTCTACATATACCTAGATAGATATGTATGTACACATGTGCATGTTTATTAGCTATGTAAAGTACTTTTTCATAATCATAAATAGGTCAGCATAAACATCAGGACTATTAGGAAGTGTACGTTAAAGAAAGAAGTGATAAGGCGTATTCGAGGCTGTGTTTTCCACTGTCTTAGTTCAGCTTCCACAGGAATCGGTGTCCATGGCAGAACAGGTGTTGTCACCAGCCTGTTGACAAAGACAGCTACGGGAAGTGGGAAGTAGAAGAGGACGATGCGTTGCATTTAGAGCACGGCAAGGCCAGAGCTATGTTTTCTAAGCTGCCTTTTTTAAAACTTCACAAGCTATGCCGTATATATACAGGGATACATGTCCTAAGACATGCCAGTAAATTCAGACTATTCGATGCTAATCAACTTTGTTTTTTTAATTATTATGCTAAAGAGCTTCACCATGTGTAGGTCCCATAAGTTATAAAGATAGTCTCTATCTCCAAAAGAAGCAGCAATTCCTTGGGTTTAATGTTTTTGCAATTCACACATCACAAAATAAATGTCATTACTACTGACAGGTGTGTGAAAAATAAAAAGTATTTATTAGTTCAGAACTCCCCTCAAAGTGTAGTCCAGTGCTCCAGTCCACACCGGACCGTGCAGACAGACCTTCAGTTGAACTGTGGGGCCCAGGCTCTGAGCAGGATCCCACACGCTCGGTCCTCAAGGTGCCAGTGGCTGAGTCAGCTCTTCTGTGGCGAGCTGGCTCTGCTCGCTCCTCTCCTGCCACCTGGACTCCTGCAGTCACTTAGTCACCACCCTCTAGGGCAGAAGGCATGAAACTGCTGGGTAATGCTCAGTTTTTAAATATGCACACGTGCCTTCTGATACAGCAGTTGATTTTATACCCCAAAAATAGCTAGAACACCTTTCAACAGCAGCCCAGGGTTGCCAGCACAGCCTCCTGGCACTACCGTCTTCCCCAGGGTACAGACTCCCCACACTCAGCTCACTGCTTCTAATGATCTCAGTCATCCCCGAGGTTTGCCTCTCCATGCTCACCTCTTCCCCTCCCTTCGCACGGTCCTCAGGTGAGCTCTGTGGTCGTGCGCGTGAGTGAGGAAGCCTGGCCACTTGGGACCCTTTCTCCTTGCCTCCCTCTTCCCTCCTTTCCTTTTTTCTTTCTTTTTGATTTTATTTTATTTTTCATTCTGTTCTTTCTTTTATCAAGAATTATATTTTAAAAATATAATCTCACCATCCAGCACAGACGTTATTGGGATTTCTGTAGATTCCATCCTGGTTTTGCTTTTTATTCATTGCTTGTGCCTGTGGAGCCTGGGCCCATGGCTGTCTGACGTGCGCCGCCCCGCAGCCGCCCCGCACTCCCGCCATGCAGCTCCGAGCCTTTCCTCCCCACCAAGGAAACGTAGAGGAAAGCCCGGGAGTGAGAGTGACTGACTCCCAACGGTCTTGAACTGGTCTTATTTACCTTTGTAATTCACATACCTTGTACTCAGGCACAACCCTTATGACCTTCTAGTGTGTCTTGACACTAAGGGCGTTAGCTCCTGGTTTGTAGGATAGGCGTGCCTCGCTCCTTCACAGCTGGGAGTGGAAAGGAACCTAGTTTTCCTGAAAAGTAAACTATCCTTGTTCTTTTATAAGTTAAAGAATGAATAGAAAAGAAGTCATGTGTACAACTAAGTTCTTTATCTCAAACCATAACGTTTTTCCTTGTTATTTAATAGTTTTTTCATTATTTTAATCACTGCATAACATTCCATATTGTTGGATTATCAGTTTCTTTCTTTATCTTCTATATGGAAAATTAGTTACATTTTCAAGCATATAGTTCATTATTATTTTTAATTAAAATACAACTCACTAGGGTTTTTTCCCATACATTTTAGATCATTCCTAAAAGTGGAATTACTAAGACAAGAAACTTTTTTTTTCTGGGCACATATTAGAAATGACTTTTTTTTAAAAAAAAAAAAAAACTTGGGGGTTTTTGCTTTTTATTTTAAAGCTTTAATGGGCTTTTTTTTTTTTTTTTAAGATTTTATTTATTTATTTTCAGAGACAGGAGAAGGGAGGGGAGAAAGAGCAATGAATGGTTGCCTCTCACATGGCCCTCACTGGGGACCTGGCCCGCAACCCAGGCATGTGCCCCGACTGGGAATCGAACCGGGACCCTCTGGTTCCCAGCCCGCGCTCAATCCACTGAGCCACACCAGCCGGGCTAATGGGCCTTTTTAAAAGTATTCTAAGATAATCAATATAAAACATAAATAGACCCTACAGTAAGTCCTTGGCAGCAGTTTTTTGACTGCGGTAAAATACGAATAACGTAAAACTTGCCGTCGTGCTGCTGACAGTGCTAAGTGCGCTCACACCGTTGTACAGCGACCCCCAGACGGCAGCCCCGCCCTGGGAGCGGCTGGCGGTCCAGGGGAGGCTCACACCGTTGTACAGCGACCCCCAGACGGCAGCCCCACCATAGGAGTGGCTGGTGGTCCAGGGGAGTGGTTGGGGCAGAATGAGTGGGAAGTGGAAAGAGTATAAGAAAATTTATTAATTCCTTAGCAGGAGAACTTAGAAAATTTTTAAATCATCAGAATTAGATAACCAGATTAGCAAATTAAAATATACAATTTGGCCATCAGTTTAGCACACAGGTGGCAAACACAAGGCCTGTGGGCCGAATCTGGCCCCCCACCTTGTTTTATCCGGCCCACACCTTGTGTCTACCCAGCGGCAGAGCTGAGCTCTCGCTTAACTGTTAAGGAGCAGCTACATTTATACAGTCCTAAAATTACATTCAGCCCTTGGAAGGTAACGGCGAGGTTGATGTGGCCCCCGGTGAACATGAGTTTGACACCCCTAGTTAGCATTTCTTAATTAAAAATGCGACCTCACATAGAATAAATTCCATATGGATTAAAGATATAAATGATAAAAAATATTTAAATAAATACAGATTGACACATCATACTGAGTGAAAATATATTGTCCCAAAGCCTTTCATGTTTTACTGTATATAATTTTTTATTTTGACTTTAAAAGAGTAACCACATATTAGTAGTCTTAGTGATTTTTATTTCCTTCTCAATGTTTATCTCTACTTTTTTTATTTTTACAATTACTATTTTACTTGCTTAATAAGAAATACATATATGTCCACAAACTTTAATATGTAGAGTTCTGGGACCTCAATATATTACCTTTTAATTACAGTGTGCATCTTGGGGGGACTTAGTGTACAGTTTTGTATTAGTCACACGGTCCATGTATCACTGGTTCCTCTTTCAACTTCAGGTTCATAACTTTATCATTGGCTTATGTTTTGTGTTGTGAATGCCCATCAGGTTCCAGCCTCCCAGTGGTCTCTTCAAGTTCTCAGAGTGACAGCAAGCTGTACCAAGCCCCTGGTCCTTGCTGAGTGGCTCTTTCCAGCAGTACAGACACATGAGCCGCACAAGGTTGACTTTTTTGACCCGTTGCAGCCTCTGCGACCACTTGGCCTCAACTAACTGTCTACCATTTAAGTGTTGCCCTGTTGAAATCATTACCGCTTACCTATAGCGCTTCATCTGCCTAATTCTCTGCGTCTTTATCCACAGAACTTTAAATTAGAATTTGCTTTGAATTGTGAGTTTGTTCCTGTTGAGTTTCATGACATCCGACAAGTGAAAGCCAGTTTTAAAAAGCTGATGAGAGCCTGTGTCCCAAGCACCATTCCTACTGACTCAGAAGTGACCTTCCTGAAAGCCCTGGGAGACTCGGAGTGGTTCCCACAGGTACTGTCCGGGGCAGCTTGTCTTAGAACTCAAGGGTGCCCAGGATTGGTGTTGAGAAAAGCTCTGTGTTCCCCCACTACCTGACGTTCTCCCTTCACTGGGCGCCCTCTGAAAGCCTTTCGGTTCCAGGAGCCCATGTGATACAGGCGTTGAAGGGGTAGACTTCTTCATCTCTGGTTTTTTATCTCTCCCTCTAATTGAACACTTGTCTCCATAGGATGCTAAGGAGGAGATCATTATTTTTAGATGGAAACTTTTTGATGTATAATAAATTTAATCAACAGATATTTATAGGGCTTCTGCTCTGTTGTCAACAGAATGCGGGTCCAGGACAGAATGGGATTTCTGGATGACTCCAACAGCCTTTTCCCTTACCTCCTCACCTTGCACTTGTCTCTGCCTGTCGCATGCCTCTAGATTTTAGATTAGCCCCCAACAGCCACCAAGGGCACATCAGGTGCCTTGATGCCTACCTAAGGTTTAGGGAAAACCATACATCCTTCCTTCAGCTAAGTCAAGCTTGGGTGTTTTAATTCAACTCTTAGTGAGAAATTCAGGAGAAGGAGGTGTGCCAGCACACACAACCCACATTTCTTCCAAACCACACAAAGAATTTGTGACACACGCGTTCTGGACACTGACACAGACGTTTGGCCAAGAGCTTCTCTGCGGTGTGGCCTCCAGCCTTGTCTTTGGGCCCCTGACACTGTGGCCGCTATTCCTTCCTCCTGCACGAGTCCCCAGCCCCTCCATCCCTGGACCCTGTCTACCTCCAAGCGTCCCGCGTCCCGCGTCCCGCCTCCCGCCTCCCTTGTGAAAGGAGAAGAGTCGTTTCCCACCGTGTATTGGACTGCTCAGGACCCTCTGAGGACCCATGCAAGGAGCTGATCAATACTATCTCTGCCCCTCAGCTATGACCCAGTTTTAAAAAGCTGATGAGAGCCCCGAACTGTCCCCACCACCAGCCTATCTGCATTTCTGGTACCTTCTTTGTTCTCCTTACTCCAGAGTAGATCCATACCAGAAATCAGGGGGGAGGAAACCAGTAGGAAACATCGCTCTGCCTGAGATATTGGTATTTTAAAAGTTAACTCAGAGCAAAGGCTAAGTGCAAGAGAGTTCAGGCCTGGCAATAGCGATCTTACAGGAACGGGGAATGAGGAGCCTCCCACTGCCAGACACCTGCTTAAAACAGCCTCTCTCTGTGTAAAATATGGGGGTTTCCATTTCAGTTCAGGGTTGGATTGGTTCTACAAACTATACCAAGTGCTGCTTAAAATGTTTTTTAAAACTAGAATGTTGCACGTTTGGATTTGACATCTGCGTGCTCTGCTCACACCGTAGTCGTTTAATAGGAACTGTGAGTCATGTGGCTTGGCTTTAAAAAACTGAGCACAAATAGACGTTTTCTTCCCGTTTAATACACAGTATAGACAAGAGTGTCTTTTTTAAAGATGTAACTTATTTACCATAAAATTTGGCCTTTTAAAATGTACAATTCAATGCTTTCAGTGTATTCACTAAGCTGTACAACCACCCCCACTATCTAATTCTGGAAAAATTAAGAGCATCTGAAATAGAACTTACAAAGTCAAGTTTGAAGTCCAATGACTCCGGAGAGGGCTGCTTAGAATCTCTGTCTTTTCCACTCTGGAATTATAGCTATCCCACCTTCAGGGGAATTATTTAAGCTCAGTTTATTTCATTAAGTATCCCTTGGACACATTGTTTTTAAATGTGTCTGCTTTTAAAATGTGTCATTGTTTTGGGTTTTTTTTAGATTTTATTTATTTATTTTTAGAGAGAGGAGAAGGGAGGGAGAAAGAGCAATGTATGGTTGCCTCTCACATGGCCCTCACTGGGGACCTGGCCTGCAACCCAGGCATGTGCCCTGACTGGGAATCGAACTGGGACCTTTTGGTTCCCAGCCCGCGCTCAATCCACTGAGCTACACCAGCCAGGCTAAAATGTGTCATTGTTTAATCTTGATTTTGACAAAGAATTTTAAGTGTCTAAAACGTGTGCGGCTCTCTGGTTCAGATACTTTACCCTCGCATGCCTGGCTGTCTGAGTTTGAGAGCAAGGCTCTGTTCTCCCGGGGCAGAAAGCACCCGGTCTCACTGCGGCCCCTCTCCCGCCTCAGCTCCACAGGACAATGCAGCTGGCTGCGGTCGTCTCAGAAGTGCTCGAAAACGGCTCCTCTGTTTTGGTCTGTTTGGAAGAAGGTTGGGACATCACAGCACAAGTAAACTATTACCCATATTTTTATATATATAGTTTTATATTTCTGTGAATTTGCATTTCAATTCATTTGTTTTTAAATTCTGCAGATGAATCTTTTGTGTAATGACTAATATGTATGCACAGAAAGAGTCCTATGTTAAACATCACCTGGTGTCCATCAGAAAGCTCTGCCGTGAGCTTCCAGGCCCTGCGTAGCCTGGCGCTCCGGCTCAGGGCCTCAGGTGCCCACACCACCGATGCGCCGTGTGGGCACGTCACGGAGCTCTTGACCGGCAGTGTGGTACATGGACCACCCTTCCTGGGTTTTGTCAGTCCTGTCCCTGATTCTCTATAAGCCCGTCCTTCCCTCACTCCAGAGTGAAAAGGAAAGGGATGAATATAAACTATAATAAGACATTAATCTACACCTGCCAAAAAGTAGCCATAGGTTTGAATGAACCTCTGGGCTCATTAATTAACCTGGGAGAAAGCGACAGCCGGCTTTCTGCACTCCCTGAAAGGAAACATAGCCAAAATGAATTTGACTTTAATTTTCACTGGAACGTTTGCAGAGGTGATCTGATTGGCTGTCCTGGAATATTAGTGAACAAATTTGCTGCACAGATTTTGCTTGTGAGTTGGCTGTCGCCAACAGGAAATGCTTTGCTTGGCAACAGGATTTTTTTTCAGGACCGAAAGTAATGAAGAATCCGTCCTGCTTATACCCTAGGTGACATCGCTGGTTCAGTTACTCGGTGATCCCTTTTATAGGACACTTGAAGGCTTCCGGATGTTGGTTGAAAAAGAGTGGCTCTCTTTCGGTCACAAATTCAGTCAGCGGAGCAGCTTGACCCTCAACTCTCAGGGGAGCGGCTTTGCCCCGGTCTTCCTGCAGTTCTTAGACTGTGTCCACCAGGTGTGTAGAGCCTCGTGTGTGTGTGTGTGTGTGTGTGTGTGTGTGTGTGTGTGTGTGTGTGTGTGTAAAGATGGGTTTTTATTTATGAAAAGTTAATAGCAACAGGCACATATTGAAATGAATATGGCAAAGCCTTTTACAAATGACTTTAGACTCAAGCTTTCTCCCAAAAAATGGCTATTACAACAAACTGTAAACATAATTAATAAACAGTCTTTTGCAGTAACAAAGGAAATACAGTTGAACTAAAAGGAAAGCACTGGTTTCTCTGAAAACTAGATTACAGTTGTGCTTACTATACATAAAACAATTTAAAACAAATTACAAAAGTGGAATGTTTGAAGTTTAAAATTAGTCCTTAGATTTTTGTCCTACAAAACTTCAGTGGGCTCAGTGAGAAGGAAGGAAGAGCTAGCATTTACTGAGCACTGCCGTGCTGTGCCAGCTCCCGCCGTGCCTTCTCTGACAGACTCAGCCCTGAGAGTTACTGAAATGTCAGCAGTGGGTTCCTGGGAATGGAGAACACACGTGACTAGGTGGTTTCTGAAACTAGGGCAGCTGAGCTGGCTGCTGGGCTGGCCCTCCAAGTGAAAGGGCCAGCACCCTCAGTTACCATTTCCCAAGGACAGGAGCAGACTTGGGCTTGTTCTCCAGGAAGGTTTGGCCTAGAGCAGAACAGCAAAAATCTCTAGGGAATGGCAGGGCCTGAAATCCAGCATGGAGTCTTCCCGGTCTGGGAGGCCTCTAGCTTGTGCCCGGGAATACAAGACGTAGAGCCTAACCCCTAGAGAAAGAACCAGGGCCCAGCCAGGCAAGCCTGTGCTTTTAAACTCTGCCTCAAATGGTATCAGCAGGTCCTCTACGAATGTCATTTCGTTCCACGTCATTGCAATGTCATTTTGTTATAACCTTGGCAAGAAAAAAATTAATTCCTGAGCAGGGCCACTGTCTGTGTGGTTTGCACAGTCTCCCCATGTCTGCGTGGGTTTTCCCAGACACTCCAGTTTCCTCCCACACCTCCAAGATTGCACGTCAGGTAAACTGGCGCATCTCCACTGCCCCAGTCGAAGCGAGCGCGGGTGTGCGCGGCCCTGCGGTGGGAGGGCGGCCTGGCCTTGGTGGGTGCCCACCTCGCACCCCGAGCTGCTGGGACAGGCTCTGGCTGCCCTCGGCCCTGAACTGGAAAAAGTAGGTTGGAAAAGAATTTCCTTCTCCTTTTTCTTAGTCGTTCTTAAATATATGAATAGCTCACATTTATTTCAGTGTTTAATATTAGAAGTGTTTTGGGTTTTTATTTAGAAGTTTGGAAATGTGTATGTGACCAGAAATATGCCATAGAAACTTAACTCTTGTTTATACCAATTAGCCTACGGAAAAATTGGTTTTGTTTTACGTCATTTCATTTAAAGTCATAGTTTCCAGGAACCTATTGGCAATGTTAAGTCAGGACTTAACTGTGTTTTTCTTTCTGTTTGAATATTAGCCTTCTTTTTTTATACTTCTTTTGGCAAATAGATGAGGGAGAAGTTTGGAGACCATTGTCTCCAAACAGAAAAGCTTAACTGAGACCAAAGGAGAGGAGCAAGCATCTTTTATCACTTCTAAATAGGTGAAGGCGTATGAGTTCTGCATGAAAGCACTTCTCATTATGTTGCTTACTGTCTCGTTGTGCTCACCAAGCGTGCTAGGCTGTTCTGCACCCCTGCCTGTATCCCACGACTGCGAACCATCACTGCTGATATTTAGTGACTCTTATGTGGGCCAGGCACTGTGCCCAGCACTGTTTTATTTCATGATTCTTTCTGAGTAACCTTTGAACCTCCTCCTGACCTCCTCGTTTGTATTCCTAATGAACCACACATACAGACTTCTTTGGTAACATCTGTAACACTGGAATATATTTGTTCATGTGTGTTTATTGCCTTCTGCTTTACTGAGAATTCTTGGGAACGCGGGTTATATCATATTAATCTTCATATTTCTGGTACCTCACACAATTATAATTTCAGTCTCTGGAATGTAGTAGACACTCAGAAAATATGTATAATGAACGAATAAATGAAAATTGGAAAGATCGCCTTGTTCAGGCTCAGATATTCTCTTTCACAAAAATCTTTAGAGCGAGCAAAAACTTTCAGTGGCTCTACATTTCTTAAAGAATTATTCTTCTTTATGTTCAATTTAATATAATGTCAGATTTTCTCTTTAAAAGTTTGTAAGCCTGCCCCCCGGGGGCCACACCAGTTGTTACCCCATGTGGACACACTGTTGCTGTTTATGGATAGCTCACATTTGAGCACTAGGTCAAGGGGTTGCCTTTCTTTCAGTGTCTATGGTATATAAAAATGCAGATCTCTATTTTTTAAAGATTGTCTTTATTTATTTTTAGAGAGAGGAGGGCAGGGAGAAAGAGAGGGAGAAACATTGATGGGTTGCCTCTCACACATACCCTGGGGGGGACCGAACCCGCAACCTAGGCATGTGCTGTGACTGCGAATCATCCCACTGCCTTTTCTTTGTGGGACGATGCTCTAGCCAACTGAGCCACACCAGTCAGAGCAAAAACGCATGCCTTTAGATATTAAAACCACAGCCCTCATAATGTGGTGTCCACGCTTAATGGACGTGTAGGAACGGAGACTGCTAAACGAGGGGCCGTCAGAGGCCCGTCCCCCACCTGAGTCTCACTCTGACGCATGAGGTTATTGAGAGGAATGGCAGGTGGAACCTCCCATGTAGACTTTCTTAATGAGAATTCAACCGAACCATGTCAACATTTTTTTAAATAGTATTAAACTGAGAATAGGCTATTTGTGTAACAAACTTTTTTACTGTCTTTTAAGATAGAATCCACATAAAATGTCCGTAATTTCAGTTTTATATATTTTTATCCTAAAATTAACTTAAGAATTTTTAAAATTTCTGCTGAAATAAAAGTTTGTGACCATTCCTTTTTTATATATTATGTGGAAGTAACATTCTCAGATTTCACAAGGTAAAATAGAATTTTAATTGAATAAGTTTGACTACTGCCTCCACAGATGAGGGATTAAGACTCTCAAGTCAACCTCCCCCACAGAAAACAATTATAAAACCTGGATGTGGGGAAAGGATACTTTTCAACATGCTCTAACATAACTGGATATCTTTATGAAAAGTATGAACTTTGACCCTGACATCATTCACAAAATTTTATTTGAAATGGACCATAGATTTAAATGGTTAAAGGGAATTTTTCAAACAGAAAAAAATGACAAAAGAAGGAGTCTTGGAGTAGCAGCAGGGAAGCGAGAACAACAGAAAGGAAACTATGGGTCCGTACAGTAGACTTTTCTGCTCCGCTTGAGGTTTCTGAATTCTCTTTGATGCTTGAGGCAAAAAATTATAGTGCTGTTTGATGTAGTTCTCAGTGTATGTAGAAGAACTAGTTAAGACACTTATATTTCGAATGGAGGAACATAAAGGGAAGTAAGGTTTCTGTGCTTCACTGAAACTGGTAAAATGCAATGCAGTGTGATAAGATATAAAATTTAATACCTGGAGCAACCACTAAGAAAGCTGTATAAAATTGGGGCACAGAAAATATTGAGGGGAGGACTGTGGAAAGTACATGACTGTGTAACCACTAAGCTCTACACTTGAAACCCTACAGCTAAATCAAAATGGAATTTTAAGACGTATTCAGGTAATCCACAGTGCGCAGAAAAAGAAAGATTTTAGAATGATGATGTGTTATACTTATAAGCACGTTAAAAATAATAAAAATACTTTAAAAATCTAAAAAGGAAAAGAAGACAAAAAATAAAAGAAACTGAAGACAAAAAGTAAAATAACAGACTTAAGCCCTAATGTAGCAATAATTACATTTAAATGGAAATGGTCTAAATATATTATGACCTGACTATATGCTATTTACAAAGAAACTCACCTCAAATATAAAAGTATTGTTTATAGAAGTTTTGTTTATAATAGCCAAAACTGGAGTCAGGGAGGGGACAAAACCCCTACAATAGGTGACTGGCTAAACAGACTGGTACACCCACACCACGGAGTACAAGTCAGCGATGAAACGGGAATGAACTGCTGACACATGCAGCCACTTGAATGGATCTCAAGAGCATTGTGCTGAGTGAATAAACGCCATCTCAAATGATCACACACTATATGATTCCATTTATGTATAACATTCTCAAAATGACAAGAATATAGAGCTTGAGAATGAATTTATTGGTTTCCAGGGGTTAGAGATAATGGGGGAAAGGAGTGGCTGTGGCTGTAAAGGGGCAGCGTGCCGCTCGGCTGGTGGACAGACAAACAAATTCGGGGGTGTTCATACAATGGAATACTATTTGGCAAGCAAAAAGGATGAAATAACAATATACACAAAAACATGGATGGATCAAAATCATTGTGATCGTGAAAAAAAGCCAGATAGTAAAGATGACACACTGTATGATTTCATATTTATGAAATTCTGCAAAGGGCAAAACCACAGAAAACAGATTAACGCATCGGTGGTTGCCTGGGCCCAGTGGTCAGGGGAGGGGACCCACCACGACGGGGCACGAACAGGCTCCGCAGGGTGAGGGAACCGCTCTGTATCCTGATTGCAGTGGTGGTTGCCTAACTGCACACCGTGACCGAAACTCACCAACCTGTGTGCTTAAAATAGGGAAGTTTATTATATGTAAATTACACTTTAATGATCTTGAAAAGTGTTTTTCATTAGTAAGCCCAACATGTCAGTAAACTGGAGTTCCAGAAAAAGAAAACAGCAGCTATTTAGTTTCTCCAGAGAAAATTTTGTCAGTCTGGTGCCCAGAAAATACTTAGAAGCCTGGCTGCCTGCTTTCTGGAAGCAGAGCAGGAAATGGGTCGAGGGAAATCCCAATTAAGTATACAGATTTTTGCTTTTTCCACGCTTTTCTTAGTCTCAAGCCTCATCATTAACCCAATTATGTCTGAGGTTCCGAAGTCCAGAGCTTATCAAGTTTGGTTTTGCCTAAGAACAATCTCTTGCTTCCAAGAAGGTAATCACCCGAGGTCTCCCCACTGCCTCTGCAGACTTACAGCCAGGCTCGTTGTTAGCTCTCATTCCACCCCACGCAGGTTACTCAGAGCCGGGGCCTTTCCGGGCCCACAGGCGCACTCCTAGCTTCTCAAAAGATCTCATCCCGCAGGGGCATCCCAGTGCAGCTTCTCATTTTCTGTCACTTAACTGCTGTTCCTCCTTCTATTGTCCATCTTCCAAAAATCGAATGACTTTCCTTGTCCTGCCACTATGTCCCTTCCCATTCTCCCTACCTCCTTTGGGGCTTTTTATGTTTTAAAAATTACTCTATTTTTAATTAAGGGAGAGTTGTAGGGGACTGTTTGTATGGCTGAATTTGGCTTAAGTGCATTATTATATGTGTTAAATGTCCATGTTCAACTTGCAGAATTTTGTATACTTAAACATAGTCAGCAAAAAATCCACTCACAATCAGTAAGAGATGGGATTCTCATATAAGACACACTGTCCTCACAGGTGGGAACATCGTTGGGTCCCAAGGGTAATGATAATTGCTTGGACTGTAATGCTTATGTTTTATTGTTGGGGGTAGAGTGAGGTGGGTGGCAGTAATCTACAATTCAGAAGTCGCCTGTGCTCTGTGAGTGCCTCTAAAGTGCGTGAACAGAGCATTTTAACATAAACTAGGGTGAAGTACTAAATTACATTCCTGTTATCTTTAGAATATATTACAATAGATGCTAAAACGGTATCGTGTTAGGTTATATAAAATTACTTGGGTATAGATGTTTAATTTCTGGTAACTTTCTATTGTAAATAAGGACTTAAAATTCAAATGTTCTATATAAACCAGTTCTGAAATTGAAAACAGGTAGACTTTGAATGAAAGCTCAATTATTTCTAAGTGAGCGCTTCACAGACTATAGACCCCTTTAGTATGACTTCAAATCTGGCTGTACCCCGTTAAAAATTTCTTAATTAAAGTACAGATTTTTAGAAATTAGCCTGAACCCTGCTTTGACTTAGTACCTCCCACATAATAACCTGAGTGCAGACAAGTCATTGCAAAGTGAGCCTATGACCTTGATTGCAATATTTCAAGGATGTGTGGCTAATCAGCTTCGGTGAAGCAAATTATTTTGTGCTGAAAAGGGATTGTTTATTCATTCAAAACATGAGACTATAGAAGACTATGGTTAACAAATAGTGCTTCTGACTCCTGCTGACTTAATTATAAGGTGGTGTTTCATCATCCCGTCCACACTGGCTTAGGTAGAAAATGCCTTTGTCGAATGCCTTTCAAGTGAACACTCGTGCTTTACGTGGCGGGCTTTTGCAGACGATTGAAACGAGGGCCGTCCTCAGTCTCTCCGGTGGCACGAAGCAGAGCCAGGCCCAACAACGCTTCCAAAACAAGTGCAAAATTACACAGCAGCAAGCGAAACTTTCCCAGGTGGAATGTGTTCGCCGCTGATTAACCGCTTCTGACGTGCTGAATGCCAGAGGCAGTGATGGAAGTGTGCCCAGACCTGGCCATCAGTACCAGTGAGAGTTACAGAGAAAACAGACAAAGCACTGATCTTGAATTAGAACTGCCTCATCCTATAAAAAGCCATTGTTTACGCCAGTATATCCAGGTGTCAGATGAATTATAAATGCTAGATCACTGTTTCATAATAGCAACATCTGGCAGATTTTTTTTGTTAACTTCTAAAAGAAATTGGCTTAGCTTGAGTGATATCATTACAGGCTGCTTCCTTTTCTTAAAATAGTTGAACCAAATTCAAAAGGAAAATACATCCGAAGTATAAAAATGAAATTTTTGCCTAAAATTTCCTTTAAAAATGTAATACCAAGAGGGAAAATATGTATAATATGAGTGAAAACATGAAATATAAGATGGTAGCTTTTTTATTTCAGCATTGGAGTGAATCTTTGAGGAAATCTTAGAACTTTTGTATTGTTTCCCACCTTCAGAAAAGCAAAGAACAGTTATAACTTTGCCTTTGAAGTTTATTTAGATTGTAAACTGACTCGCTCTGGCTTCGTAGTAGGGTTCCCCTCACTGCGGGCCTGTGCTGCGCTAGGTGCCATTTCAAAGACAGAAGCTGTTTTACCTTCTGAAGATGGGAGCTTTCCTCGTGAGCACACGTGTGAGAGGCCAAGCTGCCCTCACCCAGCTTTCGCTAAAACTTACCCATTAATATTGGCAAACCAGCTGCAGCTAATGGTTCATGGTATACTCAAGAGTTTGGTGTCTGCCTGCTTCCCGCTCAACTGAAAACTGGTAAAATTGACATAATCCGAGTTGTTGTAACAAAGCAATTTTGCATTAAAGCTTTTACTACATGAGCCATAAAGTAAATCGGAGTTTGGACATCAGTCTCATTTACTGATTCTTTGATCTTCAGCAAGTTTTTTAACCCCTCTGTATCAGTTTACACACACACAGAGGGTCCGGCAGAAGTAAGGCCTGCTTGAGTGTGGTTGGTAGGGCAGCAATATGGCTGTAATAATTTATAGTTTTAACTTGAGCAGTTCACCTAAAATGTCATATGGTGTGCTTCAGTGTGATATTATGTTACAGAAGTACTTGCTTATGATTTTGTAATAAAAGATTTTATACCAAAAAAGGAGCGTTATTTGTGCTGGACCCTGTATATATGGAGGATTAAAGTCTTATGTAAAATGATTAGCACAGTACAAAGTATGCAATATTTGTTAAAACTTAATCTGTGAAATAACAACTAATACTAACTACTTAATTTTCTAGGGTGGATCTAGAATGTTGATACCATTCTATATAGGATCTCTTATAGCTTAATATTTGTAATTCCTGAAAGCAAATCCTATTTTAACTCACTATATTTTCCTCCCGAAATGTTGATCTTTCCTGGGATTTGAGTCATAGCTTATTTTTATGGGTCTTTAAATTTTATGAAGTACTTAATGGCACATGGGCAAAAAATAAGACTATAAATTCATGTTTCTCCAAATTCCATTTCAGATTCTCTTATAAATAAGTGAAATTGGCAGATTTCAAAACTAAAACAAAACTAAAATGCCTCACGTAGCTTCATCTTTTAAATCTGTTTATTTTTTATCTTCATCAAGATACATAGAAAATTATTCTGAACAACAGAATTCAGATGATGCCTAAGAGAGGCCCTAAAACTATTTATCAACATATTTTGGGAAATGCTTACAAAGAATTAATTTATTGGCTGAGATCCCTGTCAGTCCCAATTCCACATAATACAATAAGGCTAAATTTATTTGAAGCAGACTAGCTTTTGGCCCCAAAAGTCTGTAGCCAACCATAAAGAAAACTAACTAAATCTGCCCTGGCTGGTATGGCTCAGTGGATTGAGTGCCAGCCTGCGAATCGAAGGGTAGCTGGTTCAATTCCCAGTCAGGACACATGCCTGGGTTGCAGGCCAGGTCCCCAGTAGGGGGCATGTGAGAGGCAACCACACATTGATGTTTCTCTCCCTCTCTTTCTCCCTCTCTTCCTCTCTCTCTCTCAATAAATAAATAAATCTAAACCAAAAGTTGTTCTTTGAAAAGGTCAATAAAATTGATAAACCTGCAGCCAAACTCATCAAAGAAAGAAGACACAAATTTTCAATATGAAAAATAAGAAAAATTATATCACTACAGGTTCTACAAGTATTAAAATGACAATAAGGGAATATTATGAACAATTTTGTGCCAAAAGAATCAGCCGTAGGTGAAATGCACAAATTCCTTGGAAAACATAAACTACCTCACTCAAGAAAAAAATATACATAACTTAAATACGCCTGTATATAGGAAATTTAAATTGTATTTAAAACATTTTTATGCTGAAAACTTCAGGCCCAAGTGGCCTCACTGGTAAATTCTACCAAGTTTTCAAGGAGGAAATAATAGCAATTCTACAAAAAACTCTAGAAAACTGAAGCAAAGGGAATACTACCCAACGCAGTCTATGAGACCAGCTCTCCCCTGGCCTGGCAGAGACAGTAAAAGAAAACTATGCACCAGTATTCTAGATGACCATAAATTCAAATTTCCTAAACAAAAATTTAGCAAATCAAATTCATATAAATCAATATACTTAAAAAATAATAGACCATGGTCAAGCAGAATTTATCCCAGGAATGCCTGATTATTTTCACATTTGAAATCTATCTGTATAATTCATATTAAGAAATTAAAAAATAAAAACCATATGGTCATTTCAACAAATGCAGGAAAATGTCTGACAAAATATAGCATTCATTCCCTGTAAAAATTCTCAGGATACCAGGAATAGAAGGGAACTCCCTCAGACTCTAGCGTTAACTATATGTTAGCTGTACTTTCTATTTTAGAACCCTGCAGTAACATCGCATAAACAGTCAAAGGCCGAGTGCCCTGCCCCCAAGGTCAGGAACAGGACGCAACGTCTGCTTCCCCACGTCTACTCAGTATTGCGCTAATGGTCCTAGCCACGCGGGAAGGCAAGGAAATAATAGTAATAGAGACACCCACATTAGGAAGAAGTGAAACTACCTTATTCACAAGCAACATGATTATGTATAGAATCGACAAAAATTAACCATTGGAATGTTTAAATTTTTAAATCATTACCATTTACAATAGTATCCAAAAACATGAAAGAAGTTAACAAACTATTTGAAAAACCTGGACACTGAAAACTACAAAACATTACTGAGAGAAATGAAAGCCTTAAATGAATTAGGAGACGCCTCTTGTTCGTGGGTCAGAAGACTTAATGTTGTTGAAATGTCACTCTCCCAAATTGGCCTGAAAAGTCAATGTAATCACAACTGAATGCATAGGAGACTATTTTTGTGGAAATTGGCAAGCTAATTCTAAAATTCACATGAAAATTCAAAGGATCTATCAATAGAATATCTGAAACAACCTTGAAAAAGAACAAAATTGGAGGACTGGTACTATTTGATTTTTAAGACTTATTAGAAAGCTATAGTAATCAAGACCATGTAATAATTGGTATAAAAATGAACAAATAAATCAATGAAGCAGAAAAGAGTCCAGAAATCGCACACAGATATGGTATACAGAAAATTGGTCTTTGATGAAGATGCAAAAAGCATTCAGTAGAGAAAGGATAGTCTTTTTAACAAATGATGTCAGACAACTGGATTTCCAGGTACAAAAAATATTAACCCATTTCTAGCCCCAATATAAAAATTAATTCAGAAGAGATCATAGACCTAAATGTAAGACCTACTACTGTAAAACTTTTAGAAGAAAACAGGAAGAAATCTTAGTGACCTTGGGTTAGGCAAGGATATCTTGGATTCAGCACCAAAGCATGATCCATAAAAGGACAAATTGATAAATTAGACTTTCTCAAAATTAAAAAATTCTTCAAAAATCACTGTCAAGAAAATGGAAAGAAAAACCACAGTGGAAGAAAATATTTGCAAATGCTATATCTGCTAAAGGACTTGTATCCAGAATATACAAAGAATTCTCAAAACTTAATAATAGGAAATCAACCAACCTATTCTCCTCATGGGAAAACCGTCTGTACTCCATCAAAGATGTACAGCTATGCATGTGGAAAGGTACTCGACATCATTTGTCATCACAAAGTGCAAATTAAATCACAGTGAGATGCCACTACGTACCTGTTTTAATGGCTAATATTTTTTAAACTGACTACCTCAGATGTTGACAAGGATGTGGAGAAACTGGACCTAACACTGCTGATAGGAATGTAAAATTGTACAGCCATTTGGGAAGACAGTTTGGCTGTTTCTTAAAAAGTTCAATGTACAGCCCTGGCTGGTGTAGCTCAGTGGATTGAGCATGGGCTGCGGACCAAAGGGTCACCAGTTCAATTCCCAGTCAGGGCACATGCCTGGGTTGCAGGCCACGTCCCCAGTGGGGGCCACGTGAGAGGCAACCACACATTGATGTTTCTCTCCCTCTCCTTCTCCCTCCATTCCCTTCTGTCTAAAAATAAATAAATAAAATTTTAAAAAAAAATTCAACATACAGATTATCTTTGATCTCACCTTTAACTGAAACATAATCAACAAAAGAAAAAAAGCAAGCAAAATATAACCAGAGACATTGAAATTAAGAACAATGTAACAATAGCCAGAGGGAAGGGGGGAGGGGACCGTGGGGAGAAGGGTTTTCAGGAACTACTACAAAGGACACAGAAAAAACCCAAGGGGGAGGGTGGAAGCAAAGAAGCAGGGGAGAAGAGGGGAGAAAATACAGACAACTGTAATTGAACAACAATAAAGTAATTAAAAAAAAAATTCAACATACAGCACTGGCTGGTGTGGCTCAGTGGATTGAGCACCAGCCTTTAAACCAAGGGGTTGCCAGTTCGATTCCCTGTCAGGGCACATGCCCGGGTTGCGGGCCAGGCCCTTGGTGGGGGGTGCGTGGGGGGCAACCACACATTGATGTTTCTCTCCCTCTCTTTCTCCCTCCTTTCCCCTGTCTAAAGATGAATAAATAAAATCTTTAAAAAAAAAAAAAACAAAGTTCAGTCAGTCCCCTGGCCCAGAACCCATCTGTGCCTTGGTCCCAGGCCTTCATTTCTCAGACGGAGATACTGAGGTTTTGTGCGTAGTGCCAGCTTAATGAGAGCTGTGGATTCTTAACAAGCCAAGTTGTACGCGATTCCTGGGAAGAGTGGCTCCAGGGACTCCTGGAGATATTGGTGGTTTTCTAGCTTTCTTACCCAGTGGAATTCTTCCAGATGGAAGCTGGACCCTGCATACTCTGTCCTTGGATGTCACCGAGCATCGGCCTGCACATTGCCCCACCCTATTGCTTAACTGCCTCACCTTTGGGTCACTTTGCAGACATAAAAATAGCTAACATTTTAAAATAATAATAAAATTTTTTAAAAAGTTCAACAAACCTACCACATGGCTCAGCATTTCATTTCTAGACAGTTATGCAGGAGAAATGAAAGCTTAGGCCCTGCAAAGACTTTTCCATCACTGTTCACAGCAGCCAGATATGTAATAACCAAAAATCTAGAAGCAGCTAGATGTCCATATGAGTGAATAAATCGTGGTATATCGATACAGTGGAATACGACATACCTATGAAAAGGGATGAACATGGGTGCATATCAAATAATTATGCTTAGGGGGAAAGGCAGACAAAATGAGTACATACTTTTGGTGCTGTTTATATAAAGTAAATGCAAATTAATCTGTAGTGACGAAAAGCAAATCAGCAGTTGCTCGGGGAAGAAGGTGCAGGAGAAGGCAGAAAGGGCACAAGGAAACTTTTAGGAGTTACGGGCAACATGTTCATTATCCTGATTGTGGTGACGTTTCACAGGTGTATAGACGCGTCAAAACTTCCCAAACGGTGCACTTTAAATAGGTGCAGTTTGTCGTGTGTCTGTGATGCCTCCTCAGAAGAGAGGGAACACGGGGACCGCGCCTCACTGTGGCGGGTGCCGCAGGAGAGCCTGGGTGTCCCAACTACACGGAGAGGGAGAAACCAGTGAACTGGACAAACGGAATCCCTGGCATGTATGACAAAATAAGGAGAGAGTAGTATTTCTTTCTTACTGGAAATCTAAGCACCATGTTTTGTGTTAGGAATGCAGTTAGGTCCTTATTATTGTAGAAGAAAGACATTTCAGAAAACTCCTTGTGCTTCTTAACCTCAGATTCCAAATGTGGTGTCTAGGTATTAATCAACCCAGATTCAGGTCAATCTGATTATTTTTTTCCATTGAGAAATTCTCACATGCTTGTTGCTTAAACTGTTGCTAAAGATTTTTTTTTTTTTTTTAGTTAATCGCTCAGCATCTATTCTTCATCTTCTAATAGAACCGATGATTAGCCCCAGTTTCGGGCAGATTGTATTTCAACCACAAGCATTAGCACCTGTTGGTGTCATCGTGGTGTGTCACACACGCAGCAGCGCTCCCAAGTTCAGGGTTTGTGAGGAGGCCAGCCATTCTGCGCACTGGGCGGGGAAAGCATTTTTCCACTTGTGGAGAGCAGTTTTGCTTCAAGTCCTGTGTGCTCTCCCCAAAGTGCCTGTAAGTTCAACATAAGGTCATAGCCACTGTCATCTCCGTTCTGCTTTACCTCAGAAGTGGCTCTTCAGAATTCTGTTCCTCAGAATATTAAATATCAGAATAATCAAGGAAAGATACAGATACGTATTCAGCAAGTGGTTTCTGTGGGGAATAGTCATTGAGAAAAATGTTTTCTTATTCTGGGGCTTTGTTTAATAAAAGTATCTAGGAGAGTTTTTAGGGCCTGCTGTGAACTGGGTCAGTGAACGCATAGCTCTGGGTCATAGCTCTGAACTCTGGACACCCAGGAAACAGTGAGCCAGGAGCTGGCCTGTGACACTGAGGTTTCTGTCAAAGGCCATCCGGGCCAAGCTGTTCTGGAGCATGCCCTGTGTAAGCACACTGCAGGTTTCTCTGCCTTGAGACTCTCGGATGGTAGGAAACCAAGTTCCATCCCCCCGGGTCCGTCTCCTTCTTCTGTCCTGCCACCCAGTCGGAGTCGCCCTCTCTCCATCATGGGTGCACTGGTCTCCTGGAGTGATGCTATTAATTCTGAACCAGGAGCTCAGACTGGAGGTCTTTGCATAGCATTAAAGGACAGGTGGTACGGGAAAGCACAGGAAACTTTAGGTGTGAACGAGACTTAGGAAGGAGTGGGGAACACCTGAGGACCAGGCCTAGAAGAGCGCCGTACGCAGGGCCTCTGTCCTGGCGTGCGTGCATGTGGGTCAAGATGAGTGGCCGGAGGAGGGCTGTGGGCGGAAGCATGTGGTTGGCGTTGAGGCTGAAACGGTGAGGAAGAGCTGGTTTTTAAACCTGTGTTTTCTGCTACCGAAGTGGCAGAGAGTATTACTGATCGTAATAGCCACTTACATGAGCTTACTTCGTGCCCAGTTATAAGGCTCCAAAATAATAGCTGGTGGTCATTAAATGTGTATCAGATTGACTTACATTTTATTTGATTATAACTATGAATTCTTCAAGCATGCTTAACCTCTGGAATTAGTTGCTCACATAACATAGTCACAGGAAACCCATGTTGTTTCTTCCATTTTTACTGATGAGAAAATTCATGCTTAACTGCATGTGCTTACAGTTCTAAAAACCAGGAATGTGGCCCACAGCCTGGCCCTGCAGAGCCCTGTCGCGGTGTCCCATGGAGGCCCTGCTGTCCCTGGAGCCTGCCGCACAGCAAGGGCCGCGGCCAGGAAGGCAGCTGCATTGCCTAAGAGGCAAACTCTCTTAAGTACTCCTGAATTCCATTTATTTTGTATTTCTTGTGAACTAAAATTTTAGTTCAATTAAAAAGCCAGTAAGAAAGTGTTGGAGAAAGAAAAAAAACTTTTAATCATCACAGAAAACTAGATTTCTACCCAGGCTGTAAGTCAGCGATATCCAGATTATGACTGTGAATCCCCACTGATCTGCGGGATGGCCAGCGGATGACACGCATGCCCTCTGGCCGGCCAAGTGCGGGGGCCACACCGCCAAGCTAAGCGCGGGGAGGGACGCTGGCTCTCAGACAGCCTGCCAGCAGCATTCACTTAAAGCAGCTTTTAGCAAGCACAGTGATGATTGGGACCTATCTCAAGCAAACAATTCTCTCACTAGTCAGGAGAGCGTGTTTGCACAATGCAGAGGTGAGATTGCTGGGTGGGTTGGAGAGAGCGCCACAAGGTCACCAGCCTGCCTTCTGCCAACATCAGATGGCTCCACAGAGTCTGCGTGCAGCTTGCCCGAAGTGCGCTACCGCGCAGGGCAGGCCCAGCTCTGCCTTGCTCCCTCCCTCCCGTCATCCCCTTATCTTTATTGCTGTGTCCAGGGATCTCACCGCCTAAGTTACTGATGAAAACGTAAGGTTAAAAGGCATGAGCTCCTCCCCCTCCCCTTGGCACTTGAACATATCTTTCTTTTTTATCTCCGCTTCTCTCCCTTCTCATTTCCAAGCCTATTCCCAATTTCTGGGCCCTCGGCCTCATTCATTCTTGTTTTCCCAGGGCCTTTTTCTCTTAGTCATCGGCTCTCTCGTGACGATTTATTCTCTCTGTTGGCTCCTTCTGCGTTGCCTTCAGACAGGCACTCAGTTCTTTTGTCCAGAAAACGTCTCCTGCTATCTCCCTAAACAGTCTTCTCCCCTCGTTCCTTTCACTGCCAAACTTACGTAAGTACGATTTTCATTGTTGTGTTAGATACTATACCCCACAGGTGCCTGGAGAGCAAGACCTTGCACTGATTAACGTGTTCCTCTGTATCTGTCAAGCACAGTGTGAGGGAGGGAATGGGCACAGACCTTGGAGCCTCTCAAGTCAGGGTTCAGCTGGGGCTCACTAGTTACTGCTGAGTGATGTTGGGTAAACTACGTGATCTTGCTTATCCTCAGCCTCCTCATCGGTAAAGTGGGGATGAAAATGCTTACCTTCAGCAGATTGGAATAGACATTTTTCCAAAGACATGCAAATGGCCACTAGGTACATGAAAAGGTGCTCAGCATCACTAATCATAACGGAAACTCAAATAAAACCACAGACGGCTGTACTCAAAACGACAAGCGGTAACAACTGTTGGTGAGGATGGAGAAGAAGAGGTCCCTTGTCCGCTCTTGGTGGGAATGTAAATTGGTGCAGCCACAATGGAAAATGGTATGGAGGTTCTCAAAAAATTAAAAATAAGACTACTGTGTGATCCAGCAATCCCACTTCTGGGTGTGTGTATATATATTTGAGGGAATGAAATCACTGTCTCGGAGAGATGTCTACGCTCCCATGTCCCCTGCAGCGTTTTCAGTGTAGTCAAGACGTGGAAACAGCCTGAGTATCTGTCTATGGACGAGTGGATTAAAAAATGTTACGTATAGAAACAGTGATATCTTATTCAGCCATGAGAAAGTAAGGACATGTTTCCGCTTGCAACAACTTGAGGGCATTGTGCTGAATGAAATGTCACAGAAAGATGACCCCTGTCCAAAAAAGCCAAACTTGGAGAAGCAGAGGGCAGAATGGCCGTTGCCAGGGCCTGGAGGCTGAGGGTGAAAACATCCGGTTGTGACGAGTGCGGGGGACCTGATGCACGACGTGGTGACTGTGGTTAACAGGACTGTGTTGTGTACCAGTAAGTTGCTGAGAAGGTAGCCTTAAATGTCCTCACCCCCAGAACTAATAATCATTATGTGAGGTGTTGGAGGGGCTAACTATGACCCTACTCTGGTAATCTTTTCACAACAGATAATGTGTATTGTCATGTTCTACACCTTAAACTTACAGTGTTTTATGTTGGTTATAGCTCAATAGAGTCAGAAAAAAATAATTACTATCTTGCAAAGTTGTTACGGAGATTAAATGTATAAAAACACCCAGCGCGGTGTCCGGCACATACGAGGTGCAGACGGCCAGTCCCCTCCGCCTACTCCGACAGGGACCCAGTTAGTGGCTCCACGGCCTCCTGCGTGTGTCAGGGCAGCAGCCAGCGGCACGGCGCCCCCTTCTGGTTCGATGTGATTCTTATGCTTTCTCTGCCTTGTGTGTTTCAGGTTCACACCCAGTATCCAGCCGAGTTTGAATTCAATCTCTATTACTTAAAGTTCTTGGCTTTCCACTACATATCTAATCGCTTTAAAACATTTCTCCTGGATTCAGACTATGAAAGATTAGAGCACGGTACGTGTTTGCATGCTCTTGTTTTATCTTTTTTGTTAGTTTTGTGTGTTTCTGATTAAAAAGTCTAATAACGTCGCTGCTCTCCAGTGCGGCAAGGCCACTTTAGGGCTCTGCCCTGAACTATGGAAGTAGAGTGGACGTGAACACATACCCAGATTCAGAGATTTCGTGCTGTGTGAGCTCTTAGGCACTGCGAGTGGTCTCCCTGTAGTACCTTTGGAAAGTGAAATCTGCTTCTGTTCTTCTCTCTTCAAGTGCCATCACTGTTGGAGGAGACACATTTGACCCCGTTTTCCCACCGCTGGTGCGCTCTGGTAGGAAAGGAGCCTGCCTTCGGAGGCAGCGTGAGCAGCAGGGAAGGCCATGGCTCTGGAGCAAACAGACCTGGCTTAACTTCCAGCACCAGCTCAGTACTTTGGACAGTTAACCACCTGTCTGAGTTTCTCCAGTTTCCTCATCAGAATAGCCCTTTGAGCCCTGATGACCGCAGTACGAAATATTTGTAAATTTCTTAGCACAATTGCTGCCACATAGTAAGTGCTCAATAAATTTTAGGCATGCCATCATTACTATAATTTTTAGCAGCAGTAATAGTTGTAAAGAGTAGATGCTGGAAATCAGTCAGCCCCTGTGAAAACATTCTCTAGGGGGATTTCACATTCTTTTGTTGCTGTAGGGAGTCAGGAAAGAGGACACACATGACTAAAAAGATAAGCAAGTCTTCCAAAATCAGCTCTCTTCATAACATACCTGTATATTCATAACGAGGACTCTTTTTGGGGCTGAAATTACTGATGTTCTCAATTTAAAATATGAAATCAGGAAATACTGCTTTTCAGTGCATGCTATTAAAATCGTCTAATAAGATATATCATGTGCCCTGGCTCATGTGGCTCAATGGATTGAGTGCTGGCCTGTGAACCAAAGGGTCACTGGTTCGATTCCCAGTCAGGGCACGTGTCTGGGTTGTGGGCCCCATCCCCAGTTGGGGGCCATGTGAGAGGCAACCACACATTGATGTTTCTTTCCCACTCTCTTCCCCCCTTCCCCTTCTCTCTAGAAATAAATGAAATTTTTTTTAAAAAAAGATATGTCATGCTTTTGGTAAGGGAGACAGCACTGGTCAGACCATATCCCATTCGGTTTATACTTCCAGACCTTTGGTGACTCATAGAATTGTCATTCCCCACATAACAATCAGAAACCTTAATTTCTTAGGTGCCCATGTGTTGGGAAGGCATTAAATAGAGCTGGTTACACTGGATAGTGGAATCACTTGGAGAACTTTTAAAACAGCTACTATCTGTGGCCCATCCTCAGAGATTCTGACCAATTGGTCTGAGATGAGACCTAGGCATTGGCATTTTTGTAAACTTGGTGGTGTTAGCGTGTGGCCGGGACTGAGAACTACTGCGCCGGGCTCTGCAGTTCAAAGGTAGAGAAAACATGCACTAGTGTTGGTGTCCTCACATTATAGATAGGAGTTTGTGCAGCCTCGGACTGAAGATGTTCTTTTTCCCATAAACTGGTAAAACACTTACATGTCTTCGACTGAGTCATTTCACTTGAAGCAAGGCAGCATTGCTAAGAGAGGCGCCCTCCCTAGCCTCTTAAAGGAAGGCCCCCACCTCACCCTGACACCTCTTCCTCTCTATGGAAAGCGAGGTGGGCTCGCGTGGGGAACAGATGCACTGGTTGAAAGGTGCGAAAATAATGCCAGGAAATCCTTGAAGGGCCCCTTCCTAAATTCAGCTTCTGTTTTTTTAAGATTTTATTTGTTTATTTTTAGAGAGAGAGGAAGGGAGGGAGACAGAGAGGGAGAGAAACAGCAATGTATGGTTGCTCCTCACATGGCCCTCACTGGGGACCTGGCCTGCAACCCAGGCATGTGCCCTGACTGGGAATCGAACCGGGACCCTTTGGTTCCCAGCCCGCACTCAATCCACTGAGCTACACCAGCCAGGGCTCAACTTCTGTTTTTTAAGTCGCCCTACAGTACAAACCACACCCTTCTGTCATCAAAAGTCTCCATGAACATATAAACTCCTAAGTTTATATAAACTAAGCAAGAAGACACTTTTAAACGGTTTCATAATAAACAGCCAATGACTTGAAGAAGAAACAAAATTCTGTCTTTAACTGAGTTTCATGAAATCAACTCTAAGTTCTTCCATTTTTCTCTTGAAAAATGTGTAGACTGTCTCCTGGCACGGACCTTAGGGAGCCTGGACCTAGATGTAGGCTGGGGGAGTCGCAATGTCCTGCTAAATGCCTGGGGCCTTATCGGACGCTGCCCTTCCGTTTGGGTTTGTTTCCACATCACTGTGAGGTGCATTCCTCCCCCGGCCTCGCAGTTCTTAGCTAAGGTTTCTGCACGTACATCGCTGTTTCCAGAGCCATAATAAATATTCCACTTTCCCTCTGCTACAGGCATCATACTTCTAGGCAAACGGTTGATTTATTTCACTTTTGTTGAATCTTTTTTGGATTTACAGGAACTTTATTTGATGATAAAGGAGACAAGCATGCCAAAAAAGGAATTTGCATTTGGGAGTGCATTGATAGAATGCACAAGAGGACTCCCATTTTCTTTAATTATTTATATTCGCCAGTGGAAATTGAGGTAAAAAAGCATTTATGTTTCATTTTCTGAATATTTGGTATTGAAGTTTTCCTTATGTTGAGTGTATGCAGGCTGTTTAGGCTTTTTAGAAACGTTTGAGTAGGTTTCATACCAGACACTATTCGGAAGTCTGGCAGATTCTGGGTTTGGGCTAGGATGGAATGGAGGCTGTCCACCACATTCTTGACCACAGAAATTCGTATCTGGCCCCCAAAACCTGGAAGGGATAACTTAAAGAATATCAAAGCAAGTCAGCTTGAAACCTCAACAGGTCATCTAAACTGAAAAATCTAAAATACTTTACAAAAGAATCCCCTAGGTTATCTGCACCGAAGCCACCAGTGAACCCCGTGGGAAGCAGGCTCTGGGATGGGATGGATGGGTGTGAGGAGCAGAAGCACCTCACTGAGGGGCAAGAAGGCCCCTGGCCTGGGCCCTATGCATTAAGGCCCCACTCTGGCCTTTCTCCAGCTGCCCCTTGCCCAGGCGGTGAGAGGTACGAGAGACCAAGGTACAGGCTTGGATGCCCCTCCTTCATCTAAATCACCCTCTGGTACCTCAAAATTCCTTAGCCAAATTCAAGTTCCTCACCAACCCACTTCTCCAAGTCTGTCTCCCCAGCCAGTGTATGTACCCTAGGCCCAAAGAGCAGCCAAGACATAGCTTTTTGGCAGAAAGTGGAACAGAGTTTGGCTGCCTGGGCCGGGATATACACACACATCATGAGGGACCCTCAGCATGCGCTGGGTGGAGGAGCAGGGGTCTCGCCAAGGACGGGGGGCCTGGGACCGGCCCCTTAGTGCCACTCACTTTCCCACGGAGAATTCTGAGGAGTCCATTAAGAAGCTGTATTTGTCAGGGTAGGAGCATTGAACATATTTTATTCCATTCTTTATTTTAATATATACATTTCAACATTTAGACATGTGGTATTTGAACCTCCATTCATACTCTTGCCCTGGACCCTGCCAATGTTAGGGGCTGGCCTGCCAGTAAACCCGGGTCACCAGGAAGCTATAGTTCAGAATTTTCTTTAAACAGGCCCTGAAGCCCAACGTCAACGTCTCCGGCCTCAAGAAGTGGGATTACTACACAGAGGAGACGCTCTCCACGGGGCCTTCGTACGACTGGGTGATGCTGGCCCCCAGGCAGCTGCCGTCGGAGGACGCGGAGCCGGCGGGGGGCGCGGGGCCCCGCAGCCAGCGCAGGACGGTGTGGCCGTGCTACGACGACGTCCGCTGCGCGCAGCCCGACGCGCTGACCGGCCTTCTCAGTGTGCGTGGGCCACGTGCGGGCTGAGTTCAGGGGGACCGGGTTCGAACACTTCCCGACGCTCTGCTCCAGGCAGCGCTCCAGGAGCGTGAGGGACCCATGGGGGCCAGGCTTAGCCGCTGGGAACGCCTCCATAAAAACGAGTTTTCCAGCATTATGAGGCAGCAGTCACGCAAATGGAGCAATTCGTAGCTTCCCAGCTGTTCTAGCTGCCCAGACAGCCTGAGTCAGGCCCGGGCGATGGCTTTTGTGGGTGCTGTGCTTCCTCCGGTCAGAAGTGTGGGCAGCTGGTGGCCTGGTGGGAGCACTGCCAGCCGTCTTCCAGAAGGAATATTCTGGAGAGAGACCATCCTGGCAGCAGCCGTGGAGTTAGATAGGGTCCAGCAGCTCCTGAAGAGGCTCCCCGGTTTTCCGACCAGAGCGGTGCTCCTCAGAGGCGGCTGTCCTGCTTCCCTGTCCCCAGGAAATTCTGTGCCTGCGGGATTTCGTGATTCGTTCCTTCCACATCTGGTTTGAATCATGAGAGCTGAGGGCTCCTCTGTCAAGGACAGACTTCTCATCTGCCTCAGCTGTTAGGGTTTGGACATCGGCCCAGTGCCTGACCTTTTGCTGCGGCCATCAGATTTCCTCTGGGCTGGCCAGGGGTGTTCAGGATGCATATTTCTTCCCTGCGCTGAAGCCATTCTGTGTAAAAAGCCCTGGTTACAGACCCTAATAAGTCACCCTTGCCGCAGGGCATCACAGCAGCTGGAGCTCCCGCAGCTGTTCCTGGCTCGGGAAGCCGCAGGCCCTGTGTTTACCACTGTCTTTGCTGCCCTGTGGCCACACTGCTCATCTGGGCCCAGGACCAGGGAGATGTGGCTTTGGGGCACATCCTGATTTCTATGAAATACTTATCTGTCAGAAAACCCCTTTTAATTACTTTGCAGGAAATTGAAAGATTGGAGCATAAATTGAACCAAACCCCTGAGAAGTGGCAGCAGCTGTGGGAAAGGGTCACCGCGGACCTTAAAGAACAGCCCCGAGCAGACCGTGTGAGTTGGCAGAGCGCTTCGAGGAGCTGCTTCTGAGCTTTTTGAGGGTGCCAGGGCAGGCGGGGCCCACTGCCACAGGTGACCCAAGTGGGCTTGGGGCCAAAAGGAAGGGTGGAAAGGGAGGGGTCGTGCTTTGGGGTTTTAGGGCAGAAAGTTCCAAACAGCTGAATACTTCCTGAATCTCATTTTACCACAGTGACATAATTCTTACGGTTCAGGACCCCGTGTCCAGGGGAAATTACTGGTTCTTTTCTACCTCAGAGCTTCTGTGGGTTCAGCTGATCTCCTACCGCATGAGGGGGGAGGGGAATGCCAAGACCATATTTGCTCCAGAGAAATCATCAGAGAAAATACAGTGTTATAAAATGACAAAATACACTGTTTTCTGTTGATCGCACCCCCTTTGCTGTTTCTGACTTAAGAAACTTTTATCAAGCCCATAGCGTGTGCACAGGACCGTGCTGAGCACCATGCACACGTTAGCCCCGTTTCCCCACAGTGAGGGAGTGGTCTCCGTCTCACGCGTGAGGGGACAGGCACAGACATCACACGGAGAGCACTTGGGACAGCCACCAGTCACACCCACGTCAGATTGGCTCTAAGTGCAGCAAAGGGAAGTTAGGACAGGGTTCTGGCGAGCACTCTGGGAAAGGTGAGGTCAGCAGGCTCTGAAGCCACAGAGGGGTCAAGGGGATGGCGTGTAGAACGAAGGCTCGGAGTGATTTGGAAGGGGTACCCCAGGCGCTGTCTCTTGCCTTCAAATGGCAATTCAGGAGCTGTTATCAGACAGGCCATAGGTTGTGACATCTTTTTTTCTCAGGAAAAAAAAAAGTTTTTTGTCTTTTTTTTTTCTGATTATAGAAGTGAGATATTTATTCTTTTAAATAAGACAATACACAGGAAGTTATAAAATAGAAGATAAAAATCACCCTCAATTTATAACCTAAAAATAAACCACCATGCTATTAATCTTGTTTTATTCTAAACACACATATAAAAGGGATTTGCTATATCTACTCTTTTAAACCCTGCTTTCTTTTTTACTTAATGTGTGGCATACGTGTCCTTCCATTTGTCAGGATATAAATCAGCAGTATCATTTTAATGGCTGTTAGAATTCCATGGTATGGAAACTTGTTTTTTTTTTTTAATCCAGTCCCCTGGTGGTAGACATTTAAATTGTTTCCAGTTTTTTACTGTTATGAACATCTCCAGGATAAACATCTTTATACACATATTCTGCTTATTGGTTCAGTATTTTTCCCTTGAGATAGCTTTTTAGAAATTTAGAAATTACTGGATGAGTTGCTTCAAGCCTTTGAAAGCTTTGCCAGCTCCTGTTCTTTCTTGTTCAGCCACAGAGACACCCTTCGGGCTCCCCAGGAATTGTGTCTACCAACCTGCCTTCCTATCAGAAGAGGTCTCTGCTGCACCTGGCCGATAGCAACGCGGGCGAGGAGCAGAACGCCAGCATCTCGCCATCCAACGGCGTGGACCGGAGAGCGGCCACGCTGTACAGCCAGTACACGTCCAAGAACGACGAGAACAGGTGGGCTGCGCTGCGCCCTGGGGGGGCGGACACTGAGATGCACCCCCCCACACACACCTGGCCTCTGCTGCACTGCCACCGGAGAACCTGCAGGGCCGGTGAAGCACAGCCTGCTGTCGTCGTGAAATGGATTTGTTTTGAGTCTTTATTTCTGTCATAAATGCTTGAAATGGTTCTTTGAAGAGGAAATATCAAAATTACAATGAGAATGATGCCAAGAGGTTGTAGTTATTTGTGGTTGAGTCCTGATTGCTATTATCTCATGTCTGCCAGGTCTTTTGAGGGATTATGTGTTAGTCAGCACTTTCTCAGTGGCACACATCAGAAATCTAGTTCATGCTAGCTCAAGCAAAAAGGAATTTGCTCACATAGACGGGAAAGGCCAAGGTTGTGCTGGTTTCGCTCGGTCTCCAGGCTCCTGGCCGTTGGCCGGCTCCACTTTCTCCCATAGGTGGCGGCAGTGCCAGCATGGCACCAAAGTCGGTCCCTGGGAGCGCCAAACCCCGCAGGTTTAATATTCAGTAATTCCAGCAGAAAGCGTCTGTCTTTCCCCAAAGGTCTAGTAGAAAAATTCCAGGGAGAACTCTGATTGGGTTTGGGTTTGGATCATTTGAAGGAAATAGAGATTCAACAAAGAAAAAGAACAGACATCCCTTTACAAATTTTTTTAAATGAAAAATCAAAATGAACTGCCCTCTTATCATTCCTTCTAGGTCTTTCGAAGGAACGCTTTACAAAAGAGGGGCTTTGCTGAAAGGCTGGAAGCCCCGCTGGTTCGTTTTGGATGTGACAAAACATCAGGTAATGCTGTCGGCTGCGGGAGCCACTCTCCAGGCCAGCCTCAGTGCGCAGCTGCCGTGTGACTCAGTGGATCGTCGTATACAGACTTCTTAACTAAGACCTCTCCCGTGCCGCCTGGGGGCTCCTCCAGGGACCCCGCACATCCCTGAGCGAGGGCAGTAGCCTCCCACGGCCAGGTCCAAAGTGACTCTGCCTGGTGTGCGCAGGCAGGACAGTGACAGTTGAGCCCAGAGCGTAAGAGCAATAGAACTCTGCTTCTTCACGCCCAGATCGCTCCTGTTGCCTGCTGTCGGCCCCCGGCCAGCAGGTTTGTGGCACGGTGCATATTACACGCATGCGCAGAGGCCAGCAGCCGTGCGCATGCCCACAGTGCAGATTACCCTCGGCCTCGCAGCACACGCGCCCGTCACAACTGAGGGCATTCGACAGGCATTACGTGCACCTTCCCGGTGCAGGTTACTAAGTAACTGACTGTTACTAGGTAAAACTATGTGGGTTACTAAGGAAGGCGTTCTTACTCCTCAGAGATAGCAGGACACCTCGAAACAGGCCCACCCACACCTGGAATTCACAGGGGGCACGTACTAGACTGGACCCCACAGACCGCGTGAGGACGTCCTTTGCCCACTGTTAGGTTCTTAGCAGTCGCTGTAGAAGCCCACACACCCTCAGCCTCATCATCTTGGCTCCAGTGACCTCCGCGGAGAGGGAGCCCTCCCACCCCTCAGCCCCCCGCACCTCACTGCTGAGGCGCAGGGCCCGCGTGCTCCACCTGCAGGCCTCGCTCTCCCTGGGGGCTGACAGGCCAGCCTGGGGGCGCGGGGTGCAGTCTGGCTGTCACCCGTCCCTAAGGGGGAGTCTATTCAGTTCAGAGTGGTGTGAGCTGTCACCTCTCCGCAAGGCTTGCATCGGGCCTGCGCCTAGAGAACCCTTCCAGGGGAGAGTCTGTGGGCGCCGCCTTTTCCTCTGTTCAGAGGGCTCCACCAAGGTCACACAGAGTCTTCGTGGAGGAATGTGGAGAATTTATTTTCAAATGCGCCATGCAAGCCCTTCCTAGAGGGCCGTACTTTAAAGTAACAGTGTCCCTGGAGTCATGGAATCTACGCGGTGTAGAAAATCCCATTAAACCACTAAGGATAGCTTAGGAGAATGTCGTAATTTTCCTGTAATCTACAGTCACATCAAATCATATTTGTATTCTGACCAACCGTTGGGCGTCTTTCACATGAGAGGTATAAGTTTTTCCGTGAGCCCTGCTCACACCATGCCTGAGGGAGAGACGGAGAGAGTCCAAGGCCAGGACCTCAGGGAGGAGGCGGCAGGCTCGGTCCTGCTGCGTAAGCGAGAGAGTGAAACGGGACTGTGGGCCAGTGAGGCGTTTCCGCCAGCCATCTCTGTCATTTGAGAACCCAGTCTTCATTTTTCCTTATTCCAAAAGTAGTACATGTTTGTTATACCAAGTCCTCTGTGCCCCCTGCTCCCAGAGATGATTGCTGTTAATAATTTGGTGTATGTTTCTCTAAGTAATTTTCATATATATGTATAGATGCATACATATGTACATACAGTCTGAGTTGCTAGGAAGGTTAAATGCGTCCCATACAGAACAATCAGAGTAGTCCTGGAACACAGTACCCATAACCACTCAAATACTGCGCTGCTTACTCAGTTTTTCAGAAATTATATCTACATGCTCGTTGGCAACTTACCTTTTTATATAATGCATTTGAACATGTTCTCCTACCAGTTCATAGAGCTCTTCTTTATCAGTTTTAAAAAGCTATGTAGTTTTCCATACCACTGCTGCACTGCCATGTAATTAACCCGCACCCCGTTGAAAGGCAGACGCATCTCTTCAGTTTTTAGCTGATAAAAGCAGTGCTGAAGGAAACCTCTTTATGTGTGTGTCTTTGCACACTTGTGGGAGTGTTTCTGTAGGATAATTTCTAGAGGTGGGAAGAGTGCATCGGTAAGCACAAACATTTTAAATTTCAGTTGATATTACCAAATTGCCCTCCAAAAATCTCTTTAACAAATTGTATTCCCACTAAGAGTATGTAGTGCCTTACATTTGACCTGGATATTACCAGCCATTTTTATTTATTTTTTATCAGCCATTTTTAATATTTCTTAAGTGAAAAGTCTTCACTTCTGAAGTCTCGTTGACTTCACCTACTGTCCTCTGACCATGAGGTCACCCTCCTTTCCGATGTCCGTGGGTCATTTGTATTTCTCCTGTGACTTGCTTGTTGAGATCCTTTGACAATTTTTTACTAGGATTTTTATCTTTTTCTTATCAATTTCTAGGAATTCTGTATGTATTCTAAATATTCATCCCTTTTTATATGTTCCATACAGTTTTTATAGTTGTTGGTTGCCATGTAATTTTATTTTTTAATATGTAATTATTCAAATTTCCAAAAATACCTTTTTCCTAACCACCTAGTATTTTTTTCCCAGAGGCAGCCAGTGTTTTCCATTTCTTGTCTATTCCCCCAGCACAGTTTGGACCAATACAGAGGAGAGTTCCCAGACACAGCTAGGCAGGCCACGCCGTTTTCCCTTTCTGTGTCTCTTACTTCCTGTCTGTGCCCTTGTGGTTCCAGCTGCGATACTACGACTCGGGCGAGGACACGAGCTGCAAAGGCCACATTGACCTGGCGGAAGTGGAAATGGTCGTGCCTGCTGGCCCCAGCATGGGGGCCCCGAAGCACACGAGTGACAAGGCTTTCTTTGATGTAAGTTGACCTTGTCTTTTTCTGGCTGTGTCTGCACATGATCTTACTATCCATCTCCCTCCGAGAATTGTGGGGCCTCAGAGCACTTGGTGACTGTAGATGGGTCACAGACCCCCTGGCTATGGGAATTGCTGCAGAACTTGAACTCAGCACTCTGACCCCCAGCCTGACCTCTCCCTGCTCTCCATTTCTCTCAGAAGGCTGTACATTGCTTTGTACAAAGGACTTCTTCAGAAGGTATTCAATTGCATATGAAAGCAAATGAACTCCTTGTTAAATATTGTTAGTTATTTCACTCACTGCCTACTGTCAGGAGCAGAAGGAAGACTACTTCCTTCATTTCCAGTAGTCTTCATGCTTGGCCATCCACAAAACTGTCCTTAGTCACATGTGATGACAGTCTGCCCTTCATCTTCAGCAGCTATTAGGTGGGCCTGGGGCATTTTATGGGCCACATGGTAAGGAACTGTCTAGTCCCCAGAGCCAAGCAGGGCTTCATGAAGGACAGAGGTTATACTCTAGGGCCTGCGCAGGCCATGAGGCTGCATCCCTAACTCTGGGTATCCAGCATGGCCACAACTGGAGACTGGAAAAGGGGCACAGAAGCCAGCCTCGTCGTGGTCCGGATGAGCCTCAGGCTCCCGGAGAGCACAGGGAGCTTACTGGGCACCTGCACCGCGTTGCTGCAGTGCATGGGAGAGGCTGGCAGGACCAGCCCATCCGACCCTCCTCCTTAGTCAAGGAAAGCCCGAGGAAGAGGCAAAGCAGGGTTGTCCTAGTGTGTCTCCCTTTTACTGCCAGTAGCTTCCGGCAGATTTTAACCTGCCGTGGGGATGTTAATCATCCCCTGTAACTTTGGGAACTAGAAAACTGAAGTGAAGATAGAGGCAGCGACAGTGCGGCAGCGGAGAGAACATGCAGAGGTTCGGGGCAGTGCGGAAACGGAAGGTCACAGGGGTGGCCCCACACACTCGCCCAAAGCCTGACGACAGCCCCGCCCTTCATCTCTGTGTCTCTCCATCTGGTTTCGTAGCTCAAGACCAGCAAACGTGTGTATAACTTCTGTGCCCAGGATGGACAGAGCGCCCAGCAGTGGATGGACCGGATCCAAAGCTGTATCTCTGACGCCTGATGCCCACGGTCAACCCAAGCAGAAGAGAGAGGAAAGACTCAGGCTGCCAAACAGGGGAAAGTGCATGAGTCCTTGGGGTGCTGGCAGCGTCCTGTTGGGCTCTGACGGGTCAGCCCAGGGCATGAGGTCCCCCTGGCCACTCTTACCCAGTCCTCTCTTTCAGCGGTTGCTGTGCCTACTTAGCCTGAGTGGATGTGTCTCCCAGGTCTGGTCAAGAGCACCAGGCACTTCCTGTGTCTTGCACTAGGCTGTTCTAACAGGGTCTCAGTGCTCCGGGGTCAGAAGAGTGCTTCCTGAGCCAGCTGTCCGCCATCCCCTAGGCCAAAGGGCTGCTACCTGCTTGGTCCTTCTTCATGAAAGCTAGAGCCTTTCTGTTCCCTCCAGGTCATAATGTCCTTGGAGAGCTTTCTGACAAGCAAAAATCAAAACCCTGCAAGGTTGTTATATTCTGCACAGAACAGGTTTCCCAGCAGAGGCTCCCGCCCTTAGAGAGGCTCAGCTCTCTGGTGCTGCCAAAAGGTTCTTCCATAATCTCTGCCCAGCCTCCGGGGTTCACAGCAGGAGCGTCGGAGCTCGGTGGCGGGCACCATGGGGGCACACGGGATTCTCCTGACACAGAGGTCGTCCAGGGAACAAGGCAGCGCTGACCAAGCCAGTGCGGGGAAGTCCGGCTCCCAAAACCCCAGATCCTCTCGGCCAAGATGCCCTGGGGTTCCAGGACGTGTCCCTGTGTATTCCTCTGCTCCCTGACAGCTTCTCACACGAAATAATTTGCAGAAAGCTGAATGCACTAACCCACAAAACAAACACTCGCACTGACCTCTTAACAAAGTGAAGTTAGAAAGACAGAGCCAGCCATTTATGACCACACCACCCCTGGGACGAGGGCTGTGTCGGCCGCAGCACGCGCTGGCATGATTGGAAACCCAAACAGCACGTCAGCACACGAACGTAGAACTGTTTTTAGATTTTCTTTACTTTTGATAACCTTGGGTTTGTTCGGCGGACGACCCGAAAAATGCTACTTGTTCGCGGGAACAGCGGCGTCCCTGCTACAGCCGCGCGGCCGGCCGTGGCGCTTGTTTTCAAATGTTAATATGTTAAATACCAAACTAATATCTCAAAGATATGTATATATGATTTCTATATCCTTGTTCTTCAGATAGTCTGCTTATAATTTAATATAAAGTTAACTGAACTGATTCAGTCATAAGATTTCAATAATAAAACAGTTCCCTTTTAAAAAACTAAAAAATCACTTTGTCTTTGTAGGTTAAAAATAAGTCAGATTTTCAAATTTATCTAAACACTAGGAAATAGAACTGTGATGCATAAGAAATTGAGGGAATAAGAATGAAGGATTTTTCTATCATTTTCATTTTATAAACGCCACCTGTGAAAATGGTTTTTGCACATAATTTGTATTTTTTCTTTGTATATGAAATAATTTTTGTACTATGTAAAATACGGAGCCCATTGTACCTGCAGCAATTTGAACTGTACACAGTGCTTCTTTTATAACTGGATTCTTTTAACCTTCATGAAGGCATTACATGCCTTACATTCACTAACCACCTTGAATTAAATTTATTTCTTAAGAAAAAGCGTCCGTCATTTCCAGTGAAATAACGTCCATTCTGCCGTGCGCAGCACGCAGACAGCATTCGGGATTCATACGTGGGACTGAACATTCGAGGGAAAGCACAGCACAGTCCACTTCAGACCTCAGTTCTGCTCGTGGCACCACTGCCCTTTGCTCCAGAAGGAACCCGAGACACTGGACATGCTGAACACACTGGTGTGAGCCTCCGGGTCCCAGAGACACTGCTGCAGAGTTTGGAGAGAGGCCCGAGGCCGCCCCTCCCGCCCTGTGCCTTTCGAGGGCTGTGTGAGATTGGTTAAGTCCTTTGTCGCTTTGGGGTCCCAGCTCCAGCACCTGTGGCATGTGGCAGTGTGTGAGGATTTGGGGCAGGAGAAACTGAATTCTAGTTTCACAGCAGAATTTTCTGCTTCAGGAACTTGTTACACAGCACAAGGGAAGGACCTGTGATCTCAGCTCTGGATGACGCCTCCTCTAGTTAAGCCCTTGGAGTTTATCTTGGGGACTGTGGCCCCATCCTGACATGCAGCCAGCAGAGTGCAGTTTCTCATCTCAGGGCTGAGCTTCTAAGTCTTGATACCCAGGAGCCCTCTCTCAGCCAGGCAGAAGGGGTCCCCCTGTGCCACAGAGGCTCAAGTTGTGGCAGTGACATCCCCTCCTTAAGCCTTCCGGTTTCCTCGGTCTGGAGGTCCCTCAGTCCTTTCCTCACGGCAGGCCCTGGGACCTGCCATCTGCCCCCGCTGTGTCCCTGACATCAGTCAGGAGCCCTGTTCACAGTGTCTCATGTGCGCACGCGTGTGTGCGTGGCGGGGTGGGGGGGGTGGGACACTGGGCTTCAGGGAAGACCTAGCCCGCCTCCCCTGCAGCCCCTGTGGCAGAGCCTTTCCCCAGTTCAGCCTCTAGAGAGACGCAGAGCCAGGCAGCGCATCATCTCAAGGCCCGCCCCCTGCTCCCTGCCCCCAGTCCCAGTCCCAGTCCTTTCTTCTCCCCACCAAAGCCCTCGCCCTGTGGGCTCCACTCCAGAGCTAGAGTTGAACTGTTGTTAACCACATGGCCATTTGCTTCTCAATGGAAATTGACATTTCTAGAGATTTCGTCAGTAGTTCTTTCAAGAGTCATTAAGTAACCTCATTATCCTATAAAGAATTTCTGAGCCCTGGCTGGTGTAGCTCAGTGGATTGAGCATGGGCTGCAAACCAAGGGGTTGCCGGTTCAATTCCCAGTCAGGGCACATGCCTGGGTTGCAGGCCAGGTCCCCAGTGGGGGCCACATGAGAGACAACCACACATTGATGTTTCTCTCCCTCTCTTTCTCCCTCCCTTACCTTCTGTCTAAAAATGAATAAATAAAATCTTTTTTAAAAAAGAATTTCTGAAAGATCTCAAGCCGATAACTAGGAAATGCCCTCAGCAATGGCCAGCAAGCGTAACTCTGAATCAGGCAAAGAAGCATCAGTGATGGACAGATGGGGCTCAGGGGATCACTGGGGGAGCTGCGTAATCCCAGCACTCGGGGATCTTGGTTTGAAAGCAAGAAGAAATAGATAATGTTTATTTTGATAACATTTTATTTTTAATATATTTTCTTTAACCCAATATATCAAAATTATTATTTAACATGTAATCATTACCAAAGAATTATTAATGAAATATTTTACATCCTTATTCACACCGAGTCCTCGAAACCCCACGTTTGCTTTACTCACCACGCGACTCAGTTCAGACCCGTGTGTCACCTTCTTCACGAGAGTCCTCACACCAAAGGCACATCCTTCCACACCAGCTCGCTCTCCAACACCAACTGGGTGTCCAGCAAGTCCGTCCAGTTTTGACACTCACTCCCCAGAGTTGGTGTGGACCCCACAGGCTAGAGACCTCACCAGCCCTCCTCCTCTCCCCAGAAGCTGAAAGTCCCCACCCTCTGTTCACAGGTTTGCTCTTCAGGGTGACCAGCCCATACCCCGAAGCTCTCCAGGGGCCCCACCCCACCACTCCGTCCGCTAAACTGGGGCAAATAACAACAGACGCTCCCATCAGGAAATTCTAAGGGTTTTAGGGACTTGATGCCAGGCACCCAGGACAAAGACCAATTTTTGTTGATTATTACACCTTATTTCCAGTTCTGCCAGATGAAACAATGCGGATCTAGAGCAAGTACCCTGCTCACAGGAGAACCTGCAGTGGGAGGAGAGACCTAGGTGCCGGTTCTATTCTAATTCACTGCATGGCCTTGAGCCAGTCCCTTTGCTGGGCTTTGACCTGTAAAATGAAGGACTCAGGTGATCTGTAATTATGTGATTCCAGCTGTTTACCTTTGCAAAAACTCAGGTTCCAAACAGATTCAAAGGATTTGCTGGAAAAGACCAAATCCTCTAAGTCAGTGTTTTCTGAGATTATAATGCACGTATGAAGCTCCTGATTTGGGTAAGTCGGGGTGGAGCTAGACATTCGGTATTTCTAACAAGCTCCCAGGTGATGCCGAGGCCCGCGGTCCACGGACCACACTGGAAGTAACAGAGATGTTAGTCCGGAAGCGGGGTGGGGGCAGGTGGGAAGGAGTCAAAACGAATGCCATCCCTGGGAAAAGAGAAAGGGAGGGGAGGAAGTTGGGCAGGTGCAGTGGAGTTCTAAGGCAGGTCAGCTCCTGCAGCCGGAGGCCGGAGAGAAGCCTTTGCCTGGTGGTCACCACCCACCCCTTGTGCCACACAGATCTGCTTGTCCACCAGGTTCAGAGAGCAGCTTCCCCCTTTTCCCTTGGGCTGTTCCTGAGGGACACAGGAGAGAAAGAGGGAAGTCACAGGCCTAACTGCAGTCCCTGGCAGTGCACCGTCTCCCTCCTCCCTCCATTCCGAATTCTCTCGCCCCCAGCAAGCCGGGCAGATAGGGCACTACCTGGTCTTGTGCCCCAGCCTTCATTCCAGTGCGGGGGAGGGGGGCCTAAATGCCTGGCAATCAAACCCCTCTCAGGTCGGGATTCATGCATGTGACCTGCACGATTACAGGGGGGACTGCCTGGACGTGCCCAGTGGGTCACTGGGTCCCACACGTCCCTGCCTGCCCCTGGTATGTGAACTCAAGGTCTGACAGCCCATTCTGGCCCCGGACACAGGAATCCAAGTGGATGGTTGGCAGCCATAAACTAGCGCAGCAGGCCCCCGGCCATGCCCTGGTCAGACGCTGTGCTATGCATTCCGTGCTTTTGCGTCCGGTGAAGCCCCTGGATGTGGTGCTGACTGAGGTGCTGTGGTCAGGAAAGGCAAACTCAGGCCCAGAATAGGTCTCTGTCCCCATGAAGAGGAACAGCTGGCCCTTCCAGGATGGAAGGGGCTGATGTCGTTGATGCACCCCCAAGAGGTGAGGGGTGGCCTCCAGGAACAGTGCCACGTCAGGGGCTCTGCTCTGGTCTCTGTGGCTGACAGGCTGGTAGGACATTTGGAGGCAGCAGGACCTCGAGTGGCCTTGGTACGTGGCCACCTGAGCTGTTGGGCCCACGTTAGTCCTTGTGTGGCTTCTGCCTCCGTCACTCTGGCCACTCCCCCCAAATGCCCTGTGTGTGGGTTCCAGCATAGCCAATGCCGAGGCCTGCCTGCTGTAACTGTCCAAGCCATTTTGTTCACTTGCCCGTTCACTGCCTCTTCTGTGCTGGGTGCATTCTAAGGAACATTAACACGCGGTTCTAGAATCTTCACTCATCATGTTTTCTCCCATGTGTCGATCTGCATGCCTCTCCCCACACCTCCTTGTCCCCAGTCTTCCAGTCTTTTCCTTCCAGGCCCCTGACCAAATGGCCAGGCCATTGGCCTCTGCCCAAGAGTGTATATACATTCTCACCACCTTGGGCTACTTATGCACAGTGGAGAAGACCAAGCACTCTGCTCACAGCCCCACGTGCTGGGAATACTTTCCCTCCCTTACACCTCTGTCCTGTGGCCACTGGGTGCCATGTCAGCCCATTGATGACCCAAACTCTGGCTTTTTCCTCTTCCTTTAGTGGGTGGTACACGGCCCTGTGTGGCCAAAGGTACAAGCCAGAGGACAGACTCCCTGCGTCCCCTGCAGTTTACTTGTGCCCGTCAGGCCCACTCGGGCTCAGTCCCAGGGGCGGCCTTCCCATCCTCAGAGGGCCCGCTGCCGGCCACCTGACTCCCTGACTCGATGCACCCCACAGACCTGGCTCACCACGGGCAGTTCCAGAGGTCTGGCCGGGTGTGCCGTGCTCACGGGTCCTGTCTCCACCAGAAGTTGTTTCTCAAAAGGTGTGTAACCAGTCCGCTGTGCCGATGGCGGGCTTGCTTTGTGATTGTCCCACTGGGACCTGCCACAAGCTCTGTGCTACATCTTTCCCTGTTCCCGGAACTGACACTTCCCACACCCAAGAGTCTGCCAAGCCGTGGGAGCCAAGCACAGGGCTGCCTGCCCTGCCGCCCGGACCTCCTGCAGAGCCTTTTCCTGTCGGGGCACCCACCACTGCCAGCAGCCTCCGTGTCACCCAGAGTAATGTGTTGTCTCTGAACCCAAAGAGGGGACCACTCTGTTTTCTTCGCCGTGGTAAGAGAAAGAAGCAGCAGCAATTTCTTTTACTTGAGAGGGGCTATCCCAGCATATTCCTAACCACTGAACCCCTAAAAGCTTCACGGAAGTGGCAGGCCCTTGAACCTTCACCTCTGGAGCGCAGATGACTTAGCTACGGCCTCCGTCCAGCACAGTCGTCTTGCTCATCCTGCGTAATCAGCACAGTCATTAACGTGACTGACCTGCGCGGGGTTCTGTGGACGTGCAGATAGTCCTGGTGTCTTGGGTTTCTGTGAGGGCAAGGCTCTGTCACAGCAAACTGTAAATGGATATCGTATCTCCCACGTGGGTATGAGCCATTTCTGACCCTTCTTTCTAACTGGAATGGAAAAGAACACGTTTGCCAAATCAGTGCAAATGACCACATACCAAAGGCCCTCCTAACCTGCTCTAGCAATGATTCCAGTCTGGTTCAACCTCCATGAGCAGGGCTGCTCCCAAGGCCGCCCATGGGCTCCTCCAGGGCCACCCGATTTCCGTGAGGTCAGACTGGCGGTGGGTTACATGGAGAAGTAAGTGGTAGGGATCACACCCCTTTACCCTTCAGGTCATTAATGACGGAATTAACCTCTGCCACATCCCCTGGGATGAGACGTTACCTTTAATTACTATCTTGGGCAGGGCAGGGAAGTAGGGAGAAGGCAGTTCCAGAAGTTTCCTCTTGGCCATTTTGGCTCCTACCTAGTAGGCCAAGGACCCAGTGTGGGGATCACTGCAACTGGCAATGCACATGAGTTCTGCCCAATGAAATGCCAGGGCACAGGGAACTGGCAGATGGGCTACCGGACCCAGTGAGCCCACGGCCAGCAGACGGCTGCCAGGGACCCCTCTACAAAGGGCCTGTCCTGATGCTTGAGTCCCCAAGTGTTAACGTCCACTCAGACTGTGTGTCTGCTAGTCCTCCAATGCCTTATTATTCTCCTTTCTCTATTGAACAAATACCCAAGTAAACGGCCGTGGCCTTGGAGAGAAAACACTGAAGGATCATTACAAAACACACCACAGAGGCCTGGCCACCTCCTCAGTGGGCTCCAGGCCTGACACTGGCTTAGGTCTGGGCGGTGAGCAGGGACCATGAGTTTCTGGTGCCCCTGCCTCCTGCTCCCGCACTTCCCTGTCTGCTTTTTGGCTGTAGGTGTAAAGCAGAGCCATGTTAGCTGCCCATCCGTCCAGCCCTCGGGGACACCATGCTCTCTCCACCACCTCCACAGCCTCCTGTGGGCCAGCCCCCTCCTCGCCCGGCCCCGCTGGCCTTACATAATTCATCCAACCAGGTGCCCTCTTTCCTCAGCTTTTTAAATGCCTCCTCTGCCATCTCCCAGGAGAACTCAGGTATTAACATTTGGCTGAATGTCGGCTACTCCTTTTCATACTACTGAGAGCCCCCCCAACAGAGTCTGCCCGCCCCTGCTGTTCTGGCTGGGGTATGAAATCTTGCTCAGTGGGTTGGGCACCATCCTGCAAAGCGAAGCATCGCTGGTTTGACTCCCGGCCAGGGCACAAGCTTGGGTTGCGAGTTTGGTCCCCCTTCCACGCACGTACGACAGACAACCCGTGGATGTTTCTCCACCAATGTTTCTCTCCCTCGCTTTCTCCCTCCCTTCTTCTCTCTCTAAAAATAAGTAAATAATGTTTTGTTTTGTTTTTAATCGTGTGTCTCAAGAAAGTGCCCTTGAGTCAACGGATTCTTGCTTGTCCAGTCTTGCATTCCAGCCCCTTAATCAAGCACGGCCAAAACCCAGGCCCCGCTGTCCCCTGGCTGCCAGCATCCACGACAGCGACGGCTCTCTCACCGTGTGGCCTCTTACCTCCCTTTTCAGGCCCAGCACCTCCCCAGCCAGGTCATTCTAGAATGCAGCCCTCAGCATTGTCCTTGGCAGTCAGGAGGAGAAGTGGGGCCACTCCTGTGGGAGCGCCTGTCACGCTGCGGGGTGAGGCCTCTGTGCACCTCAGGACAGCGGAGGCATAGCTCTACAGGGAAGAGTGGGCCACCTCTGCAAGCTCCGGGGGTGCGGGAGGCTGCAGCCCCGGCGTCCGCAGGGGCGTCCCCCCACATGTCTCTGTCTCACGTGCCAGGGTTCCAGGTTTTCACCACCAGGGCCTGACCTTTGACCTTCGCATTGCTGGCTGAGCGTCCAGACTTATCAGGAGCCCTGCAACTCCATCAATCTGTCTCCAGACTGCCACTCAGCGCTATCTGCTCCCACTGCAAGAGATAAGGGCCCCTTTGTAAGCGACCACAGTGGCCGGCTGTCTTTCACACTCACCCACGAACTGCTTGTTGGTGGCCGCAGTCCCTGCCACCCCTCTGCAGGACATCGGTGTGAGCGGGCAGTAACCGGCCAGTATTTTTAAGGCACGGTTCCCCCATCGACGCCAAATGCCAGAATGATCACCCCTGCCACGGCACTGCTCCCCTCTAGCAACTTTGCCAGGTCCTCGCCAGTGAAGCATTCAGCCTTTGAGCTGCCCCCTCGCTCCAGGGACTATCCAAGGGCCCCACTCAACCAAGATGTCCCTCCTGAGGGAGACAGTCCCGAATCCCAGACAGCCCTGAGTGCGACAGTTTCCTCACCACTCACATCAGTTCCAGCCCTTGAAGAAGTAGACATCAAGGCAGGGTTCCATGTGCAAGGGATTAGGAGGGAAGCACTTGTGAGGAAAGATGGGCGGGCAGCTGGGCAGAATCTGGGAGGGACGTCAGACCGGATGTAGGTTTGACCCCTGTGGTTCAGATCTAAGAAAGTGTCGAGGCCGGTGGGGGTCCTCTGCCAAAACCGAACGCCCTGCAGACAGCAATGGGTGTCAGCGCACCGCCGTGCGGGCCAGCCTGTGACCTGAGAGGTGCACCTCCATGGCCCGCACCTGCGTTCTAAGGGTTTCTGTCTTTGGGAGCTCCAGACCCAAAGGAACCAAGGTGCCAGCACTTTCTACCTGAGGTCCGTGGACACTGCAGCCTCTGGCTCTGTCACTCACTAGCTTCCTTGGGTGGCTCCTCACTCCTCTGAGCCTCATTTTCCCCGACCGTGAAATGAGACTGAACACTGATGGCGGGCGTGGGAGAGCCCAGCTCAAAATGGACTGTCAGTAAAGTGTCGGTTGAATCAGATTCATCCAACAAGCAGGGAATAAACACCTAGTGCAGGCTGGGCACCCAGGAGTCTCTGGATGAGTGAGACTCAGCCGAGGCCCAGGGAGCCCACAGCTGAAAGAAGAGGCACACCGTCTGTGGGGTGGAGGGGAGGGAGCATGAAGACAGCCCCCAAAGATGTTCTCGTCCCCAGAGGTTGTTGACATGCTGCCTGACGTGACCGAGAAGTCAGGTCGCAGGTGGGATCCAGGCTGCCTATTAGCTGATCTCAAGAGGTTGTCCCAGATGCACCCAGTGCCATCGCAGGGGTCCTTAGAAGCAGAAGGGGGAGGCAGAAGCGAGTGCCAGAGTGACGGGATATGAGAAAGACTGGACCAGCCATCGCTGGCCGGGGAGACCAACGGGGGCCCTGCGCCAGGGGGTGTGGGCGGCCTCTGGACACTGGAAAAGGCCAGAAAACAGGTTCTCCTCCAGAGCCTCCAGGAATCAACACAGACGGCCCAGTGAGACGCTTGTTGAACTTCTGACCCCCAGAACTATACGATAATAAATCTGTGTCATTTTAAGCCACTAAATTCATAGTGATTTGTACAGCAGCCACAGGGAGCTGGTGTAGTGTCGTGCGGATGGACCGCAGAGACGCGTGTGACGACAACGACAGAGGGGTGTGCGGGCACGGGGCCCAGCACACGGACACCAGGTGGGGGCTGGCCCGGGCAGGGAGAGCGGGGAGCGGGGAGGCGGAATCAGAGGTGCTGCAGAGGGTGTGGGCTCAGGCCGAGTGGGGCCCTGGGGGAGACACTCACACATGTGCACACACAGTCGTGACACACAGACAGCAGGCAAGGGCATGCCCATTCACTCGTGCACACTTGTACACGCCCTGGAGACACAGGCACTTAGACAGGCAGGCCTGGTGGGACACAGCCCACCATTGCCTGCATTCCCCCTGTGTCTGCAGACCTCTCTCTACATCTACGTTCCCCGGGGGCAGCTGAGGTCAGCAGGTGAGCCCCAGGGCGGGAGACAGCGGAAGGCCAAGGCCGTGGTCTCCGCCTGGGGCTCCTCCCGCTGTGGGGTGGAGCTGGCTGGGCATGGGCGGGCCGCCTTTCCAGCCCTTCTCCATTCATTTCTCTATTTGCCGTTCACTCAGTCGCTGTGTATGTATCGATGCTCATTGCTACCAACCCCTCCCCTTGCTACTTTGGTCTCCAAGTAAAACTCACTGTTATCCGTACCTGCAAGGTATGAAATCCAGTGCAGCCAAGGCTGCGACAGGGTGGGGACCGCTGGGGACCTGTGGAAGGGGGAGGAGATGCTAGGCCAGCCCTGGGGGTGAGAGAAGACTTCCTGGAGGAAATGACGTCCATGCTGAGTCTTATAGCAAGACGGAGCTGGCGGGCAAAGGTGAAGCGGTAGAAGGCAAGAAAGGACACTAAATATAATTTTATTAAACAATGTCACACCAATAAATTTAATCTAAAAAAAGAGAAAGGAAGTGAACCCAGGTTGTGATATGTGTTTAGAAAGATCCAGTTGGTGAAGCCCTGGCTGGTGTTGGCTCAGTGGATTGAGTGCCGGCCTGTGAAACAAAAGGTCAGGGAACGTGTCTGAGTTACGGGCTGGGTTCCCAGTTTCTCTCCCTCTCTTTCTCCCTTCCTTCCTCTCTCTCTAAAAGTAAATAAATAAAATCTTTTAAAATTTTTTCTTAAAAAAAGAAAGATCTCCCTCGCGAAGACAGCGCAGGGCACTGGGAAGGAAGGAGGGCCGTTAGGGGCTGTGGCGGTTGTTGGGACCAGACACGGTGGCCGAAGGCGGCGGCAGAAGCTTCGGAGACACACCTAGGACGGTGTCCGCAGGGTTGGGGCCTCACTGGAGGGGGCAGCGGGTGGGGAAGGGGAAGGGCAGTCAGGCGGGCGGGTGGATGCATGGGGCCCCTGCAAAGGGCCTCAGACTCGGAGTCAGTCCCGGGAGTCGGGGAAGGACGGCCAGGCAGGCAGCAGAGGCCCTGCGGGCTCCTCGAGCAGGCCTCCCCAGGAGCGCAGGGAGAGGGTATGGGCAGCACTCCCGGCTCTGGGTGGCCTGTGTCCCACACTGTCAGGCGGGAGGCCCCTGGCGAAGCCACAGACCCACCGTACGACTTGATGGAGAGAAAGGAATTGAGCAGCCCCTCCACTCTGTGCAGCAAGGAGTCCGCCGTCCGGAGAGGTGAGTGGGCCTGTGTGGGTCCCACAGCAGCGTCTGTGGGCCTGAATCCTGGGCTCAACCCGGCTGATCTTGGTGCCAGAGGATCCAGGGTACAGGGGACCCATGGCCCCCGTCTCCCACCCAGCCTAGCCAGGTCACAGAGAGGACCATTCAAGGCCAGGGCCCTACCCCCACAGCCTCACCCTCCTGGGGACTGGACCAGGACACAGAGTTCACTCTGTGGGTGGAACGGAGCCGCCGGGGCCATCCAGGGAGGGGACAGAGATGCCCACAGCTGGGTCAGCGCTCTCACGCCCTCTCCACATGCCCCACCCCCAGCTAGTCCAGCTGAGAAGCATATCTCCTGGGCTAGAAGTGAGGATTCCTGCCTCCTTCCAGCCCAGCCCCAGCTAATCCCCCACTATCACCGCTCGGCAACACGGGGCCTCCCAGGAAACGCAGGCCTTGCATGAAGAGAGAGCTCAGGACTGGGAGCCGGGATACTTGCATGGCCCTGGTGAGGTTTGGTCCTGTCTGAGCCTCTGTCTCCTCATCAGAAACGTGAGGTCGGGCTCATTTATCCTAAAGCTTCAGCAACCTCGGTGGCCCCAGGCCCCATTCCAGCCTCAGGGTTGGACCACGGATGCCTGGTTGCTGCAGAGGGCCCCCAACTCTGGCCTCAGCAGCTCCACCTCCTCACTCCCGCAGGTCCCCTGGGGTCCGTGGAGCCCCAGCCAGAGGAATGTGAGCCATTCCCGGCATCTCCTCCCCTGTGGCCAGCCCAGAGAGGGGCTGGGGCCCCTGGGCCCCTCTGACAGGAAATTAGCGGGGCCTGGCCTTCCCCAACCAGCTGCTCTGCTGACCCTGACCCTGTGTTTTCTGAAACCTGATACTGCACATTGCAGAGCCTCTTCTCCATTCCGGAGGAGGCCTGGCGGAACTCTGCGTCTATCAGGCTTCCAGCCTGCATGCGGCTTGGCCTTCCTGCCCTGGAATCAGGGCGCCTGGCCTGAAACCCCTGCTGTGACCCCCAGCAGGCCCTCCAGGAGAGCAGTCTCCCCGTCTCTGAGCCAAGAGGCAGAACCCAGGTGCACGGCTACAGATGGAAAAGGGGCTGGAGGCACGCCAGGGAGGGTGTGGGAGAGCCCTTAGGAGGCTACTGTGGCCCTGGGAAGAGCCACGGTGGTTTGGACTAGGGCGGGACGGTGGGGAGGCGAGAAAGCCACTGAGGAAATTCGGTAGAGAAACTGGAGGCAGCCTGGCCATGTGGCTGAGGGGCAGAGGCGTCACAGGCCCCTGGGTGTTGGAGCAGCCCGGTGGAGGGCTAGCAGCGCGTCTCGCTGAGACAGCGGGCACCGAGGGCCACCCAGGGCCGTGGCAGGAGGGGAAGGATGGCGTAAGTTCGGCCTTGGACCTACAGAGGTCGAGGCGCCTTTCAGGCGTCCCAGAGAACAACTGGGTGTTCAGAGAGGAAGGAGCGGGAGAGGCACGCTTGGGGACAGAAAAGTAGAGACGGCCATCCAAGCTGAGACGGGGAGAAAATTGCCAAGGGCGAGAGTAAGGCGTGGAGAGCAGACAGGCTGTGTCTGCAGGACCCCGCTGCCCACGGCCAGCGGGAGGAACCGGAGGCGCAGGCTGAGCTGCGGAAAGAACCGAGGAGGAGTGATGGGCCCCCGCACAAGGCGCAGAAGGGCGTTTTGGGGAGCCAGGAGCCATCGGGAGTGCGGGGAGCTCCTGGGACCCTCGGGGGAGGACGGAAAGGTTACTCAGGCCTCAGTGACCGTAGGGGACACGTTTTGGTGGAGTGAGGGGCGTAGAGACCTGGCTGCCCTGGGGCGGCAGTGCCGAGGGCCGAGGAAACACGGCGTGTCCGACAACTGCCGGAGGGTTTCACTGTGACCGGGAGAGAAGATTCTTGTTTGGTCATTTTTTTTTTTAACGGCAAATGAGACTTGAGCACGTTTATACGTCACTGAGGTGGAGTCTGAGGACAACACAGAAAACGCAGGGATGACAAGCAGAAAAATGGGTTCGAGCCAGCAAGCAGAAAAATGGGTTCGAGCCAGCAAGGGGCTTTCTGGGCCCCCTCCTCAAGCAGGGCCGAGCTGGAGGCAGCGCCTGCCCTGGTCCAGGGGCATTTTCACGGCCGCTCTGCCACGCCGCTCCTCGGAGGCACGGGGACAGCCGGAGTCACCCCACCCTGCCCCATCCTGAGAGGAGAAACTTCTGTTGGATGCTGAGGTTAAGGACGCAGGTCTCAGGGCGGCTTCAGAGGTGCGGTGGATTCGAGGGGGCTTCGAGGGCATCTCTGACCCCGTGCGCTTGGCTGGCTGGGGTGCTGCCCGTGTGGGCTCTGTGTGCCCCACAGCCAGAGTGCAGCCCCTTCGATGGCCGAGAGCATGCAGCTTATGGGCCCTACTTAACTGTCGCTGCGGAGAGCAGGGATGGGAGACAGCTGCACAGGCAGGGGTGGGCCGGGACAGGGGTATTTATACATCTCCAGGAGAAGAGCCACGGGCCCCTGGGCCTATCGTGGCATAAGACCCGTTGCCAGTGATAGGGAGCCCGCAACCTGCTGATGACACCCCGATCCCTTCAGTCCAGCCTGGCACTACCACCCGGCGCGCTGCTGGCACAGGGCAGTCCCAGGCAGACCAGAGGGCGGTGGTCTCAGAGGGCAGCCCCTGCACCAGGAGCCTCACCGAATACTCGTGAGAAATGCAAATCCTCAGACCCCATCCATCACCAAATCAGAAACTCTGGGGCGGGTGTTTAACAAAACTTCAAGCTGATTCGGAGACGCCTCTGCCATAAATGTACACATGCCTGTGTGCGATGTAAAGCCACACACAGGAAACTCATAACTTGAGTAGCGTAAGGCCCTGCCCCGAAACGGCCGCCTGCATCAGAGGGGACGGACTTGGCTGGTCAGGCACAGCCTCCTTCTCAGATGACAGATGTTCGGTTTGTTGAGGAGTCAGGTGACCTCGAGCTCCAGTTCCATCCTGAACGATGGGAAGCTCTCGTTCCTCTGAGTTTTCCATGAGCTTTTCTGTCAAGCCTACTGGTTGCCTCGGAAGAGCTGGGACACAGAGTGACTGGGCACCACCGGGCACACCCGCGTCCCTGCTGTAAGCTGTCATTTGTTGACCAGGGTGAATGCAAAGCCACTTCTGCGGAGGGTGGGGCTGGGGGGCCACTTGTCCTACGTGTCCCCTGTCCACGCCTCACCCTCCTGGAGCCGTCGGCCACCTTGGCCTCGTGCACTTGCTTCGCTCCATCATCTCCTGGTTTTCCTCCAACTTCACGGGCCAGGTCTCTTGTGGTGGTTATTCCCCCAAAACTCTAACAAGGGACTGGGCCCAGGAGCCACTCCACGAACCAATTCTCCATTTCTGTTCTCCTCAGGTGAGCCTGGGGGTCTTCGTGGCCTTAAATGCCGTCTAGCTGGCGACAAGTCCCACACTGGCATCCAGCTTGCGGCTCTTTCCTCGACCCCAGACTCACCGATCCAGCTGCCTGTTCACAGGGCCACCTGAGCCTCGGTGGGCATCGCGACTGGGACGTGACTGAAGTGCGACACCTCTCCCTGCACCCCCTCGCCGCCACGGCAGAAAACTTGCTTCCCTTCTTCAGAAACGGGAACTCCATCGTCACTGCTGCCCTGGCCAGAAGTCTTAGAGTCATCCTCGACAGAATGTTGCTTTCTCTCACACCCACAGCCCATCCATCAACAAATTCTGATAACTCCGCCTTCAAAATACAGTCTGAACTGGACTGCTTGCCACCCGGGCCCCACCTGCCTGGGGCCGCCCGCCCGCCGTGGATTCCTGCAGGGGCCCCGGCACTGGTGTCCCTGCTGCTCCCCTGGCCCCTCTTGTCTGTCCTCAGCATGGCTGCCAGAGGGGCAGCTATGAAACGTGGTACCTCTCCACGGAGCTCCCTCCAGTGCCTTCCTGTCCTTCTCGGAGCAGAAGCTAAGCCCTTACAATGACCTCAGCTCCACGCCACCCCCTGTTCACCCTGCGTCAGCCTTCCCACCGCACTTCCCAGAACACTCCTCCCCGAACTCCCTCCGGGGCCCGCCCCTCGCTTTCTTCAGATCTCTGCGAATATTACCTGATCAGAGGCGCCCTCCCCGAGCTTCCTGACTGCAGTAGCACCTGCCTGCTCCCTGCACCCCCACACTCCCAGCCCTTTGCATCATTTCCACAGCAGGTACCACCCCCTCACATACAACTGCGTATATGGTACACGTGTACACACTCATATAGAAGTGTCTCTCCCCTTTGGAAACTGTGCTTTATGGAGGTAGTGACTGATTTGTCCGCAGTCTACGTTCCAGCACAGAGAAGCGTTGTCAAGGTGCAGGCGGGCACGTAAATCCACACTTGATAAAAATCTGGGGAAGGGAGGAACCAGAGTGACCGAGAGGGAGGCTGCTGGGCCGTGAGGGCAAAAGCTCAGCCGGCGGAGAGAGGAAGGAGGACGCATCAAAGGCAGGGCTGCCAGGAACCAGGCTCGGACACGAGACTGGCCAGCTGCAATCCTCATGAGGCCCGACGTCAGCGAGGTCTGCGAGGATGTACACTGTGTCCCCACAACCATCCCCATCCTCTTTCCTGATGACCTTCGGGGTGTTGTTCCTCGAAGCCAGAATAGCCTTGACTTGCAACCACTCACCCACCCATGTCCCCACCCTCCACCCTGCCTCCCAATCACCCAGACACCTCACCATCTGTCTGCAAATCAAACAGTCCATGGGTCCCTTCGGCCTCTGAGCCTGGAGTCCACCCATCCACCCCCGATGGCAAACAATGTCCCCCGTTGGCAGCCTTTCGGAACACACCTGGTGGGGGGCGGGGCGGGTGATGAGGGGCCTGAGCGGCAGGCCAAGGCGATCCAACTCTGTTACTGAACCACGGGGAGCTATGGAAGGGCTTTGAGCAGAAAAATAACACAGGCAGCTATGAGTAAGATGGATGGGGGAGGTGGTGTCTCAAAGCAAGAGACCAGTTGGGCCAATATTCCAGATGATGAATTAGGGCAGAGGCATAGCAGCCAGAGAAAGGAAGTTTCTAGGAGCCTGCAGGAGAACAGCCCCGGACAGAGCCCTGCCCGGGTGGGCCCAGTGCTTGGCACAGAGCCCTGCCCTGTGCTTGCCCTGGCTGTCCATGGGGCTGCCCCTCCTGTACATTCGACCCACGGCGTCCAGGACAAGCAGTTCCTAGGAGGTCCAGCCCAGAACCAGTTCTTTCTGGAGGCATCAGCCCAGTCACCTGTCCGACAGCTCAAGTCCCTGAGCAAGTGCCATTTCCAGAGTTCACAGTCACCCACCAGCTCCAGTCTGGCAGCCCAGCCCCGGCTGTGAGGCACTGCAGTCTCTTCTCTGTTCATTTCCTCCAGCTCCTCAGAGGCTGGGCCTCCGGCCCAGTGAAGTCAGGGTCTGGGAGGCAGCCCTGGCTCCCCGCCCGCCCACGGAGGCTATATTTGGAGCACGACAACTCCCTACAGACACAGACTCGGGACCCACCCTGCAGCGCTGCCCCAGCGATTTCACCCAGTATCCAAGCAGTGTGGGTGTTGCTCATATTTTCACTTGTTTGTTCACATATTTATTCATTCCACAAATACCTATGGATCCCCTAGTGTGATGTGCCGGGCACAGCAGGACGTACAGGGAGCACATCTATGTACAGACATAGGAATCTGTGTCCAAATGCAAATGGCAGCACAAACCCTCGGTGCCCTCCCCCAGGGCTCGAGGCTGCTGGTGACTCAGAATCAGGTGTGCGTGTGTGTGCGTGCAGGCACGTGCTCTCTGGGGAGGCAGCGGTGACTCAGCTGCACACGGCGTCTGTAGGTACCTGTGTGGACGTTTCTGGGTGCGCAAGCACAAGCGGAGGGTGGGGAGCGGGGCTGTGACCGACTCAACGGCACACAGTGACTAGGCGCCCACAGGCCAGCTGTGACTTTATGGCCTCACTCACTTGCCAAGCCAAACAGCCAGTGCTGGGTGCAAACATCATATCCCAGTGTGCAGTGGGGGAAAGCCCTGCGCCAGGAGCCTCTGGTGAGCAGCAGAGACTTAGCAGCCTGGGCCCAGCTGCGTTTGTCCCTGGGGCACCCCTACCTGCCCCTCCACCGCAGGGATGGGGCCCCACCTCTCAACCCCACCAGCCTGGCCTCCAGGAGGCACCAGCTTGCCCACCAGTCCCAGGCCGCAAGCGGCAGGAGCCAGCCCAGAGGTACCGAGCGGCCGGCACAACCTCTCCCACACCAAAAAGCCCTTCTGTTTCTGCCACGGCTGTCTCTGCGTCCAACGTCCCCACCCGGTCGTGGCCTTAACAGGCACAGTCCCAGGACCGTTTCTGACCTCTAGGCTCCAGACCCACTGCCGGGGCCCCTCCTCGTCCCCCCATCTTCTCCCCCTGGGTTCCTTGCCCTATCTCTCCCTGGCGGCCTGTCTCCTTATCTGTCCCTGGTCTATCTGTGTCTCTTCTCCAGGCAGGCTGTCTGCAGTGGAGGCTTCCCAAGAGTGGAGGTGTTGACAGAGGGTGGGTGTGGGGAGGACACTCTATGTCCCTTCTTGAGCCTTATCGGGAAAACTGAAGTAACTGCTCAGGCCTCAGGCTGGAATTTCGCCCTGGATGACCTTGCTGTGTTTGCTGGGGCCTCCACAGGGACAGCCAGGGTCAAACCAGTCAGGAAACAGGCCCCTGCTTGTTGGCTGGCCTGCTCCTCCTCACTGCGCTCCTCCCGGCCTCCAGCCAGAGACCCACAGGAGACTCGGGGGGAGAGGCCGCCCTTCCTAGGCACTTGCAGAAACAGGGCCAGGCTGGGGGGGTCAGGGAGGAGGGGAAAGCAGGGATGAATCATGACCAACACAGCTCAGCGTGCCAGCAGGCCCTCCTTAGGCCCACAGGAGGAAACCCTCGCGGGCTGAGGAGGCATGGGCCCCCCGCCCGGTCTTCTCCCCTCGGGTGCTCGCAGGCAGGCCTGTGCTTGCCACCCGCGGTGCCTGCCAGAACGGCTGGGAGAGGCCCTGGAGCAGGACACACGGGTTTTGTCCCAGATCTGCCATTGCCCGTGTCCCCGTGGGCAAATGCCTCGCTCTCTGAGCCTGACTTTGCTCATCTGCAAGCACAGAGCCCACTTTCTCTGTTTTTGGAGATAAAATAACATCAGCAGGGCTGGCTCCCGGGCTCCTCGGCCCTCGGCAGGCACGGCTGCAACCAACCGGCTTGCTGTGGGCAAGCCCAGGCTTCAGGTCACGAAACCCTCTAGAGCGGTCCGATTGAAAGCGGTTTCTTATCGCTGAGCCTCTTCCCTGACACTTCTCACTTTTAACACGTGAAAGAACAAACAGCATTTTCTCAACAGGCTGTTGCTTATTTCTCCTTCACCGTGCAGCTCTCACCCTCCTCCCTTCAGAGTCACCACTTCGGAATATCAGGATGCGTGTGTGTGCATGTGCACAGCTTTTTTTACTGAAGGACTGGGTCATTGCTAAAGGGAATTGACCACTTAGGATTTTCACGACTCGGTGCCATACAGGGTAGTTTAGAAACTGCTAAATGATATGGTGGATACATGTCATTATACGTTTGTCCAAATCCATAGAATGTACAACAGCAAGAGTGCCCCTAATGTGAACTCTGGGTTTTGGGTGATAATGCTGTGCCAGCGTAGACTCATCAATTACAAACGTACAACTCTGATGGGGGAGGTGGGTGATGGGGGAGGCTATGCATGTGCGGGACCGAGGGTAGATGGGAATTCTCCATACTTTCTGCTCAATTTTGCTGCCCCCTCCCGGGCCCCAGAGCGGCCACCTCCTCCCTGGGGAACGAGAGGACCAATCTGGCCGGAGCAGGGCAGCTCTCAAGCAGAGCAGCCACCCGGACGTCGCGAGGCGGCGCGCGGGTCAGGTGGGGACCCGCGGCGCACGGCTGCCCCCTGGCGGCCCCCGCCAGCCTTGCCCCGAGCCTGCCGTGCGTGCCTGGGCGCACACACGGTCATTTTCCCCCAAAGGCGTGACCATTCCACTGCCCCGGGCCTGGACCGTCTGAGGACCGGCCATAGAAGCACTGGGTGGAGGGCGGGGATTGTGCCCGATGAAGGCGGAGCTTGTTGCTCTTTTAAACGATCCGAAATGTGGGTGGGAGCTGCACGTGCAATCCTGGTAGGTTGACTATGGAGGGTGGGGTCATTCTCTTTGCATACCTGCTTTTTCTCCATTTTCCACGTTGGGTATGCATTACTTTGTGCTAAGAAAAAACTGCATACTTCATTTTTAAAGAATCACATGGGGCCCTGGCTGGTGTGGCTCAGTGGATTGAAAGCCGGCCTGCAAACCAAAGAGTCGCAGGTTGATTCCCAGTCAGGGCACATGCCTGGGTTGCAGGCCAGGTCCCCAGTAGGGGGCGCGTGAGAGGCAACCACGCATCAATTTTTCCCTTTCTCCTTCCCTGCCCCTCTCTAAAAATAAATAAATAAATAAAATCTTTTAAAAAAATAAAAAGAATCACATGGAAGTCTAATTGGCCTGTCAAGGGAATTCTGCCAATTTTGGGCCTAGTTTCTGGTATCTCTTTGCATGAAGACTGCGGGGAAAAATGGGCTCTAGGACTTAAGTGTTTGGGGTTGATGAGCCATCCTTCACATACGCTAGGACTTTCTTTAAGAAGAAAGGAAGGAAAAATTGTCCCCAACCTCAGGATAGAGTGGGGTAAATGCTCCAACCAGACCAGAAACTCGTTTCCCTGTTGTCTCCGAGGACACGTGAGGAATATATTGAGAACCATTTGAGGACAGGGACTTATTTCAGAAAGGGGCCCTAAAAAGCCGGCCTTTACTAAGCATCTACTAGGTGCCACGTGCTGGCAATACAGCCCCGAGGCCAACGCCTGTCCCTAAGGAGCTCTGGGCTTGCCTGTGAGAAGTTCATCAGAGCTGCGGGTCGGCGGAGCCTCCCCCACCGCTGCTGAGGCAGAGTCAGCAAGAGCGCCAAGCTCGGCAGTGGTGGGGGCCACAGCTGTGGGGTGAGGCCTGGGAGGCGCAGTGAGCCGCTCTGGCCCCAAGGCCGACAAGTTGTGATGGCTCCAAGGAGGCCACAGGATCCCTGAGGGGAAAGCAGAGGCTGGGGTCCTTCCGGCTCTGCTGGGAGGCAGCAGTCACAGGCCCTCGAGACCCATCTTGGTTCTTCACCACCTGGTTGGGTCCCCAAAGGGCTGGCGTGACTGGGAAAGTGGGAGCCTTTCTGGGCAGAGCCCCCACCCTAGGACCCCGTTTGTTTACTCAGCCATTCACACACGTGTCAAATGCTTGCCTCTGCAGGACACCTGGGAAGTGACACCTGCAGTGGAAATGCAAAGAGAGCACCCTGGTGTTTCCCAAAGGCTCAGTGGTTTTGCATGACTGACCCACCTCAGTGACCTGTGGGATTTTCTCAGAAGTTGTCAGTCAGCCCAAAAAGTCCCCAAGTGTGCCCTGGCCCAGCCGCGATGGAAAGCCCCCCATCCTGTGACTTTCTGAAGAAAACGCACCAAGATGAAACACTGGGGGTGAAGCGTGTCTCCACAACACAGAGAAACCGTCCTGGGCACCGTGTGCCTCCAGGTGCGACACTCTGAGGGAGGGCACGTTACCGGGCAGTCTTCACTCAGAGAACACAGGCCCGGCTCTGGCTCCCTCGGGGTGGCGCAGTAGGCAGAACCCAGGTCTGCGTCACTCTGAAATCAGCCTCCTTCCCAACTCCGTGCTTTGAAGGCCAAGCACTGCCCACTTACACTCCAAGGAAGCCATTCATTCTGTCCCTCTGACCATCTTCCTGCTAACCATGCGGTGGGGAGTACAGGGCCTCTGGACTCGGGGAGGAAACCTTCAGCCAGACCGTTTCCTGAATAGCCCATGGTTCCTCGCAAACCAATGCCCTCCAGGTGGGAACAGGGAGCCCAGTGGGCAGCACTGGGCAAGGGTGCTGCGTGAGAAGGGGGCTGGGCCTGGGCTTCCGATGCAGTGCTGACACCCCCAAACCAGCCTGTGGGCAGGCAGTGTGTCTTCTCAGGGGAGCTAGCCCAGGAGGGTCCTAGTGGACCCCTCAGAGGGGCAGAGACCATGAGAACAGAGGAGGGGCCCAGGGAGACCTGCTCTCAGAGACCCAGTGTGGGCTGCTGATCAAAGCAGAAAGTACTGGCTGTGGAGAGAGGCGGGGTGACACCCGACAGGAAATGGGGGATTCTGAGGGGTGCTACCGGGCTGGGGACTGAACAGAAGGGGGTTTGCTAAACAAAGCTCCCCTCTCCCCGCTCCTCACGTTCCGGCCCTCAGCGGGGCCTGTGGCCTGCTGTTGAGGAGGTGGACATAGCCAGGGAGGAAGGCCTTCATTCCTGTGGGCACCCAGCCCTAAGAGGCACTGTGCTGGGTCTCTGCGGTGGGGGCAGAAAAGGAATCTGAAGCCAGCCCTGGCTGGAACTTAGTGTCCGCTACAATTTACCCATGACCCAGGGCCAAAGACTCAGCCACCCTAGAAAGGTCAACAGAAGCTGAGCATGGGACTAGAGCATGGACATGCAGATACCTGGGTGATGGGGAATAGAAACACCGAGAAAAAAATGTTTGGCATCCTCATGTATTTAAAGGATCCGTGAGGAGGCAGGTGGGGTGATGAACTTCACCCCGAAAAGGCCAGGAGCTCCAGTGTGGATCTGACTCATCCCATCCAGGTCCTGCTCTGCCAGCTGGGACCCGCTGACCCCTAGGGACTAGCCAGCTGTCATTCTAGAGGCACTACTGTTACAAACACTGAACTGCACAAACCTGAGTGTGAAGTGGATACGTTTTCCCTGTACAGCCACTACCCATTTCCAGCTTCCCAGAAGGCTCACTAGTGCCCTTTTCCAGTTAACGCCCCCCCTACTCCCCCCAGCACACCCCTGGGTAACCACAATTCCGACCTCAAAATGCACAGATCAGCTGTGCCAATTCTGGAAGTTGATATGAATGAAATCATTCAGTGTGTTCCCTGTTTGGCGTCTGGCTCAACACGTCTGTGAGATTCGCCCCGGTTGTCGCATCTCTCAGGGACGCATTGCTTCGGTTAAAGTGCAGCCCCGTCTGCCTGCACCGCAGCTCCCCGATCTGCTCTCCACGGGTCGCCCTCGCGCAGCTTCTGGCCCAGGACCATCCTAAACAAAGTGGCTGTGAACCTCCTCGCGGGGTCCCCGGTGGACACGTGGTTCCTTCACCCGGGAGTGGAGCCACTGGCCCAGAGGTAGCTGTTGTCATTGACTTTAGTAGCTATGACCGGAAAGCTTCCCAGAGTTGAGGAGTAACTTTACAGGTCTTGAAATGAGTATATAAAGGAAGTAGTGGGGGAGAGGAAAGAAACATATTCCTTAAACTGCTATTCCCAAGACTGATTTTTTCAGTAAGCTTTGAGCACCTACTAAGAACTGGTAGCCTCATGCATCCTCCCCTCCCTCCTTCGCCTCCATGGGGCCTGGCTTTGATGAACCTGATCTTCGCTCCCCGAGGGCTGCTGTGCCTCGCTGGCACTCCGAGGCATGAGGGCCATCACTGCCTGGGCGGGAAATATGAGCACATCCCTCACCAGCTGCTGAATGGCTCTGACTGATCCTCCCTGCAAAGGCATCTTGACCTTCAGACTGATCCAAAGGGATCCCCATTTGCAGAGTTCCTGAAGAACAACCCCCCCCACCGGTGCCGAAGCTCCTGCCCAGGGCTCTGTGCCGCCTCGCAGGGCCGTCAGCTCCCTCCCTTCCAGGTGTGCCCCATTCACACCAAAGAGGTCAACCCCTGGGATACATCGCAGGGGTGTCCAACCTGCGGCCCACGGGCCACACGCAGCTCAGGACGGCTAGGAATGCGGCCCAACACAAAATCATAAATTCACTTAAAACACTATGAGATTTTTTTCTGTGATGATGTGTCGCCATGTATTTAATGTGTGGCCCAGACACCAAAACGTGGGACAGCCCTGCAAGGGAAAGCTGCCCCCGAGAGCCCGCTGTGTCCTGGGCGATAGACCCGGCCTTTCTGCGGAGCAGGCTCTCAGCCTGGGCGCTGTGGGCGTCTGAGACCGATGCCTCTTTGCAGCCAGGGGCCGTCCTGTGATTTGGGGGACACGGGGCAGCATCGCTGGCCTCAACCCACCAGATGCCGGTAACACCCCGAGGGTGACAACCAAAAATGTCTCCAGACATTGCCACACGGCCCCTGGGGGCGAAATCGTGCGTGGGTGAGAACCGCTGCAATAGAGAAACCAGTCTGGAAACACCGCCCAGCGTGCTCTCTCCCCCAGAAGGGAAAGCTCAGCGTCCGCAGCACAGTCAAGCTGGATGGAGCGTCCTCCTCGGTCCACAACGGGCGTTTTAGTCTTGGCGACCATGTAAAACCAAAGCCCAAAACCATACTGTTTACTCTGGTAGAACTGAAAGAAAAACTGAAAGGCAAACAATGAACTCGGGAAAACCGAGGTAAGAGAGTTTGGAGGTAACAGTAACAAGGGGGAGAAATCGCCCGTGATTTCCCGTCTGTGCGGACACGGGGGCCACGGTTTCCCGCGTCAGTGACTCAAACACCAAACACGAGGCCCTGGCCAGCTGCGTGCAGGCGCGGCCGCGGGGGTCCAAACGCCGAACCCAGTGTTTTCAGGAAGTGTCCCTAAACCAAGTCCAGCTCATGACATAAAAATATGCACACATTCACACAACTTTACCCTGCAATTTTATTAAACCAGACAGTTTTAAATGTATGTTGTTCTGGCTTTTTTGTTTTTTGTTTTCTTACTGAGTGCATTTAAAAAAAAATACAAAACATTTTTAACATATCTTAGAAAATTAGCAAAAAATTAAGAAAGTTCAGCATATTATACTGCATAATATTTAGGTAAGAATGTTTGAAAATTATAAATATTTTTTTCCCTCTCCACACAGCAAATGACAAAAATACATTATTTTTTTCATCTATAATTCATATAAATGATCATATTCCTGTTTATTGAGGAAAAGGTCTGATTATGACAAGCACGCACACACTCCTGAAATACTCTGTACAGTAACTACAGAAGTAAAATCCCGGGGTTTGCCAGCACTTCCGCAGCTCAGCCACTTCAAACCTTAGGAGGAATTCGGTTAGTATCAGACTACCATTCCAAACAGGATTTACTTAGTTCATCTGTGCGCTTTGATTCATAAATACAGCATGTCCTTGAATGACATCGTTTTGTTACAACGTTGACGAGATGCCGCAGAAACTCAACTCTGTTCTATGAATCTGCCTGTATGGTAGGATTGGCTTGGCTCTGTGTCCCTTCTCTTAAGGTTGGAGAACCTGTCGATGACACTCAGCGAGGACTTACAGCATCTGTCTCAAAGGATCTCTGCCTCCCTCGATGGCGCGGCTGACGCCGGACGTGAATCAGCAACACTGTGCGCCAAAGAGAAACCTCTTCCGCACACGCACATCCGTGGACCGCGCCCGCCGAGCGGAGGCAGGTCCCCCTGCAGCTAGTGACTTCCGTTGCGGAGCAGCAGCGGTCACCGGCTTTCCCGGTGAGCTGCCGTGCAGCGGCCCGCAGACTGGCAGTGCGGTTTAGAAACAGGAACCCGGAGAAGGAAACGTCTGCCAAAGGAATGCCTGACCCCAGGCCACAGAGGCTCTGACCATCCAGTGACCCCGGGCACCAACCCCGCTCCTCCCCGAACTTGTTGCCGACGGCACCGCAGGCTCTGAGAACCGCAAAGATACTTCCAGAAGATGAAGTTCTCACAGAAAGTCTATTAAGAGCACGACCATGTTGACCTTTTTTCCTTTTCAGGTAAGCCCTCATTCGTGGGAAGACAGACAGGGCTTCCTCAGTACACAGACCCAACAGGAGGCTGAAGGAAGAAGAGTTAGAAGCAGCAAAGCCAGGTCCTTTTGTCTTTCGCACCAAGCTTTCCGGCCACGCCCGGAACCTGCATCACAGCTGCAGGGTCACTCTGTGCCCTTCTTTCCTTTCCAGTTCTTCTCTCGCTCCTCCAGCTCCGCCTGCGTGAAAGCCGCGGGTCCCCAGTTGGTGATCAGGTGAGGATTTTTGGAACCTGCAAGACAAACGAGCTCTAAGTACAGGAAGTACAGATGTTCTTCCACTCACATCCTTTTCCCACAGACAAAGCAGGAATTTTTCTACTTGTTTCTCTCTGAGGAATGTCCATCAGCATCTCCCCACACAACCGGAAGATGTAGATCTTCTGGGGTAGCAGAGGGGATTACCAGGGCCTTCCTGTCTGTTAGGGGCAAGTAAAGCAAGAGAAATTCACCCTAACCAGCTTGGTTTCTGCACATTAGGGCCAAAGAAGTTTCTTTGCACAATTCAACAGAAAAATAAACTGAATAAATCCACAATGGCTTCGAGGAGTGCGTCACCTGGTTCTATCAGCCGAATCAGGCCTTCGTGCTGGGCCACTTTGTCCTTCCAGCTCTTCGTCTTACTGGTGGCCATCTCCAGCTTCTTTTTAACTCCCTGAAACAAAAGGAGATTTTGAATCATACAAAACACACTGGTAGTTTAACCGCCAGATAACGATGAGTGGACATTTACTATGTGCTTACGGATTTTCTCGTCAAGCCCTCACAGCCACGGTAAGAAGCAGGAACTATATCGCTCCCTTCTTACAGGTGTGGAAACCAGGATTCAGAGCAGTTAAGTAACCTGCCTAGGGCCACACAGAGAACCTAATCCACACTAATTGCAGGTGAATATAAAATCCTGTGTGCCTGCTGGGACGGCCTCCTCTGGGCTCCCAATCCACCTTTCATTGTCTGCCTGTGAGGCGACAGAAATTCTTTCCTGCCAGCTGGCACCAGTTAGGCTCTGTCAGTAGAGGGCGCTACAGGGACACTGAAGGAGGAAAGCCTTTACTGCCAAGTGGCCCTGCTCTTCTCAGCAGCTCACAGGGCACGTGGGACACCTAGGGTGCCCACCAGAGAGTTTGCATGGCACTGCCCTGTGGGCAGCGACGGCCGGGGCCCCAGAAGCTGCTACCTGGTGAGTTCTGCCATCCAGTGGGCCACGGCTGAGCCCTCTGCAGGGAGTTCTGGATCACAGCACTGGGTTTACCTGCCCCACCTGTGTCCTTCCCTGGGTGCTCTGCCTGTCCTAGAGGCAGTGGCTGCTGCCCGAATCTGCCATTCCTGTGTCCTTAAAGTCATCTTCACCGCTCCGTAGTTAACCCCTGTCTGGTTAACACCTGTTTCTATTGCATTTTCCCTGTTCGAGTTACTGTGTGGCTTCTGTCTCCTGACTAGACTGATACGCCTCACTGCCCATAAAAAAATTACTACGGCTTTTTACAGTTAAGCAAGTGTTCTATTTTTTTAAGCTTGTTTTTAAAATTCAAATGCACGTGTTTGCAGGGGCAAGTCTACCTCATACTGCTCCAGCGCTTGCTTGCGCTCCAACTCCAGCTGTTCCAGCTGTGCCATGGCTTCCTGGAGGGCCCGCTCCTTCATCACGCGCTGGTTCTCCAGCTCCTGCTTCTCTGCTTCCGTCGTCTGGATGGTCTGCTGCTGCTCCACGTGCCACTTCTCCAGTTCAGCCCTCTTGGAAGACTCTTCCTCCAGCAACCTGCAGTGTGCGGAGCTCGGGATCAAATGCGCCTGGGGCACCACACCCACCCGGAACTCGAGGGGGGCACTTCAGAGTAGAGAGTATTTGAAGTCAGCTAATCCACCTCTCTCATTCGACGGGGAGCAAGCGAGGAGCCAGAGAGGCCCACGTTCACTGGACTGGAAATGCGATCCATGTGTCCTGCTCCAAACTCTGTTTCACCCGTTTTTGGAAAAAAATAAATGACACTTAAGGAGGGCTTATAATGTGCCATGAACTTGGCCAAGAGTGAAGGTTATTTTCTAAATTAATCCTCACAATAAGCTTAAGTTACTATTACCACCCACATTTCAGTGATGAAGACACTGAGGCACCAAGGTTAAGTGACCCATACAGGTCACTCGCCCAGCAGGTGGTAGGGCCAAGTTCTGAAATTTGCCCAGTTACTACAACATTCAAACATTTTCCATCTCATCTAGTAAAAACCTATGACAAAGGAACGGCTGATGATTAAACTAATGAAGGCGAGGGAAGGAGGAGGTGACAAGAGGCAGAATAAGAACCGACACCATTTACTGAACAACGGCTGCATACCAACCACTTTACCTTCATCATCGTGAACCCCTGAAACAAGGCATTATTTCTACGATACAGAGGAAGCAGTCGAAACTCAAACTGCACAGGTAGCAATGGGTTCACCCCAGGTCTGCACAACTCGAAAATGTTACAGTAACAGGCTACCCACCTGGGAATTTCCAGACATACAGGTATTTAAATAAACTAAACGAACATACAGCCCAAACCTGCACCCAAAGTACAGGCAGCGTGGTTAGATGCCAGCCCAGCACAGGACGCTCAGTGGCAAGGCCAGTCACTACCACCTGAGAGCGCCCGCTCTTCTAAACCAACAGCAGAGGGAGTGAAGGAGCAGACTGCACACCCCTCATCTGACCACCCCAACCCCTTCACCCCCAGTCCCCAGCCACACCACTGTAAAAACTCCTCTGCGACATCCTGCCGGTGGTTACTCCACTCTGCTCTAACACCCTCCAAGACGGGCCACCTGCCGCTTCACAAACCGGGCCAGTTCGTTTACGGCAGCCTCAATCCTTAGGAAGTTCCTCCTCGACTGAGAGGAGCTCTCCCACCTGCTACCCCCAGTTCCACAAATCTGTACCCTCCTTAGATGTCTCTTGGAATGCGATGTCCACACCTGAGCACAACTCTGCAAATGCACTGGTCTGACCAGTGCAGAGTTTATTCACGCACTCAGCCTGGGTCTATTATCCACTTCCCAGGGTCTCTCCTAGGCACTGGGAACACAACAGTGAACAGAACTAGAAGCGCCCTGCGTCTTCATCCTGGTGTGAAAGTATGGGGGCGGGGGAGGTGGGCACTTGCAGTGCATAGGCTGCCCAGTGTCTGAAGCCCCTTCATATGCCCAGAGAATCTGGCATAGCAGGAGTCTTGATAGAAAGCAGGGCACATCCCCCATACAGAAGCCACAGCCAGGCAGCTGCCCTCCCACCCGTTGGCAGCCAGGACACGGTGAAAGCTGAAAGCCCAGCAGGGCTTGGCTCACAGGCGCCCCTCCTGGATCTTTGACTCTGAAGCACCTGACCCAAAGGAGCAGAGACAGTGGAGAATCTATCTTGCTAGCGGCAGCAATATCCACTATCTGGTGACAGCAGGAGCGACACCAACACACGGTGCCAATGCTGGCATCCGTGGCATCTCGACGATTCCTGCCATGACCTGGTTTGGGCTGTGGTGCAGGCGGCTCCGCCTCCCTGCATTCCAGGCTGGGCCACCTGCTTTTCTGCAGAACTGGTGAACTACTCAAGAGCCTTCCAAAAAATTATTTTACTACTTTGGCTAAACCAGGTTGGTTTCTGTGGTTTTGCAAACAAGCCCCTGACCAAAATATTAATCTCTTTGTGCCTCAGTTTCCTCATTTACACAACAGTTCTAGAAACCACACCCACCATCAAAGGTTTGCTGATGCATTAAATGTGATAATGCATGTAAGCTACTTAGGGCAGGGCCTATCGTGTAGAAAGTGCTAAGCAGCAGCTCTTCTCATTACAGAGTCACTATTACCTCATTTGCTCTGGATCCTCCACATTCACTAAGGCTGCCTGGGAGAACGTGAGGTTTTTGGCAATCACAGCACAAGGAAATAAAACCCCGAATCTTCTCAAATGAATTGCTATCAGCCAAGTCTCCTGAAGCCTGTTCTTGTTCTGTTGCTATTTTAAACGATCTTCTTGCTTTAAAACCATCAGGCCAGCCTGTCAGTAGCTTTACAAATGCTTATCTTGACATTCTGCGTATTATCTGTCTCCCTCATCTGCAAATGAGATGTAAGAGCAGAAGCCAACGGTCTGAGTGGCTCCCTACCGGATGCCAGGCCTCACACTGAGCACTTCTCATGCATTACCTCGTGTAGTCTTCACAACAACCCTGCAAGGCTGGCAGCTACCCTATTTTATAGATAAGGAACTGAAGGCTCAACATAATGAAACAGCTTTTCTAAAATTACACAGGCCCTGACCAGATAGCTCAGCTGCTTAGAGTATCGTCCACATACAACAAGGTTGCATGTTCGACCTTGTTCGATCCCAGTCAGGGCACATACAAGAATCAACAAATGTATGCATCAACAAATCAATGTTTCTCTCTCTCTAAAAAACAAATAAATAAATCTTTTAAAAATGTTTTAAAATAAAATTATTTTAAAATAAAACCACACAGTTAGCAAGTAGCTGGGTATCAAACCCAGGCCTCAACCCAGAGCTCAGTTCCTAATTGCCTTCAAATTCATGAAAAGTACCATCATGTGGAAGAAAGACTGCTGTTCCACGTGGCCTCAGTGAGTAGAACTGGGATCCATTCACTCATTCACAAAATATCCCTCGGGCGCTTGCCGTGTGCCAGGCACTTGCCGTGTGCCAGGCGCTGCACCTGTCACTGAGACTAAAGCATGCTACGAGGCCTTACAGATCCAAAAATGTAGCGCGTGGAAGTTATGCTGGGACAGATGATGGCTCAGCCTCAAGAACTTTCCAATAATTGAGTTGTCCCAACGTCAAATGAACAGTTTTCTTCTGAGTGCCCATTCAGAAGAGGCTGGATAGCCTTCAGGGTTACACATCAAAAAACCACACTTCAATTTTAATGTTAAAAAAATGACAAGACCCAGAAGGTTCAAGTCAGAGTTCTGGTATTTAAACAATCTACTCCAGAAAGTACCTCTGGGGAAGCTTAAGACACCGGCAGAGAAAGGGCCATCCATTGGAAAAACAACGAGATGCTAAATATTCCAGGAATGACACGCTATTGCTGAAAGAAAGGACCAGGAGGATTAACTAAAAACCCCTTGACATTAAGATTTGCCTCATTTAATTAGTGCCAGACTTCAATGTTTCTATGCCAACCCCATGAATACTTCTCTTGATTTTTCTACCCAGAAAGCCTATTCTGGGAGTGGGAGCAAGGGGAAAGCCCCCTTTGCCAATTTGACAAAACCACCCTCTGAACCAGGCCCAGCCTTCTGGGACTTCAGGAGAGGGACTAGCAGCACTTAAAAATGACCACCAGCCCCAGCTGGTGTGGCTCAGTGGGTTGAGCGCTGACTTGTGAGCCAAAGGGTCGCTGGTTCAGTTCCCAGTCTGGGCACATGCCTGGGTTGCGGGCCAGGCTCCCCTGTGTGGGGTATGCAAGAGGCAACCACAAGTTGATTTTTTTTAAAAAAATGGCCACCAGAGGGCATCAGTTTATCCATGTCAAGTTCTAAAAACTAAGTTGAGAGAAAAATAATTTAGAATAGTAAAGTAATTATAGTCATAAAGTGGCCTTTGCACACCAAGAATAAGTTAAATTTTGTGCAATAACGTCAGCTTATTAGTGTAAATTGGTACACATGTTATAGCTACATTTGCATTCAAAAGGTTGAAACCATTTTCCTATATACTTAAACCAGAGGGTACAAAACAATTAGTCAGTTTTTTAAATAACACTGTTCATGCCTGGCTGCTACCCACAGATATCTTGATTCAGTCAATGTGGGACAGGCCTTACATGTGTATTTTTAGAAGATTTACAGGTGATTCTGATATTTACCACTAGTGAAAAACCACGAGTTTTATTTTTTTTAAATAAATGTATATATTTTTTCATGGGCGAGATTGGACCTCATGAAATGGTCCTCCACGTCTCCTACTTTTTCCCTTGTATTTTCCTATGTCTAACTTTTTGCTCTAACTATGGATGATTTCCTTGACCTTAGCCTTTCGAATGCTAACCTGGAAGCATTCTGAAATGGAAGCAGTCACATCCACTTCTCTGTATTCTCCCCATAGACAGACATGTATCTCGGGAGCGATCATTTGACTGCAGCTAGGAAGAGGGATTGGAGAGAACCCCAGTGAGAAGAGACTAGGAAGGAGCCGCTGCAGTCGCATGGACGAGCGGTAATGGTGACTGGTATGGGAAATCAGAGAGAAGTAGACAGATCAGAGAAAATCACGAGCTGGAATACACAGGACTTGGGGCTTGCATTGAGCGATGAAGAAAAGGGAAATGTGGATGAGGAAAACCAGAAGTTTTATTCTCCAAAATTATCTCTTATTCAAAAGATCACTCATTCAAAAAAAACAAAATAATACTTTAATAAATTTCTACAGGTATTTGGTTCCCTTGAGATCTAATTATCTCCTGAGTTATAATCGGCCTCTCTCAAAACTGCAGAGAATACATGTATCACAGCTCACCTGTGAATTCTCTGCATGAGGGCAGTCTATCTGTAATCTCCCCACACACCACAAATTACAAAGAGGCTCAGAAACCATCTCGTGTCCCTTAGAATGCCTTTCTTTGAAGTCACATGGGTCGCAAAGCTTCCCATTCTGTGTGTCTTGTGCTAACTTCACTGCCAAGGGCAACCGGGCGGAGGCAGCCCCAAGAACTGTCATCACCGCAGCACACTGAACACAGACCTGGGGGACCCGTCAATGCCAGGCAAGACGCGGAGCACTCACATTTCTATTCAGAAGGTCATTTTTCCTTAATAGAATTAAAATTTTCCAAACCTGCTTATTTTCGAAATCATTCTGGCAAAGTAGACCTCCTCCCTTCTCTTCCTGCCTAACAGTAAACGAGCTCCCTTGCTGCCCGACCTCTGGAATGGCAGCCATGGAAACCCACCGTGGGCCACCTCACTCCGGTCCCCAAAGCAGGGAGCGCAGGCTTGACCTGCGGAACACCGAGCTGACCAGCTGCTGCGACTGGGGTAAACATTTTTAAAGAAAGCAAAAGGGGAAGCAAGTCAGAACCTGAAGAGACCAGCCTGAGTTTCCCGTTGGGGCCTTCAGGCCGCCTCGTCCTCCCTGCCGCTCCTCCCTGCCGCTGTGCCGACCAGCACCCAGAGTTCTCGTCTGAGAACATGACCATCATAGACCATTAGCCTGACTTTAAAGCTCAAAGGGATGATTAATTCGTTAAAATAAAAGCTCTAAGGAAAAAAAAAATCTACGTTTTAGGAACTTCTAAAACTAAGATTTCAAATAATAATAATTTAAGGAATGTCACTAATCCTGAATGACTGAAGAGAAACAGCATATTTCCTCATCCCCCCAAAGGGGCTGTAGCTCTGGCCTGAAGCGGGCCCCTGTCTCCACACCACAGGCCCCACTGGGGTCCGGAACATGTTGCCAAAGCCAGGGTCTCACCAGGGCTGACCCTGGGTCTGTGGCTGGGGGGTGCCCCACCCAACAGACCCAAAGGACTGCCCTAAAACAGACACGGGGCAATCGAGGCTCTCCCCTCGCCCCAGACTGAGAATAAACCACCAGCAGCCCAGCCCCCGGGGTCTCTCCCTCCCCCTGCCCAGTGCTGTCACTGCCAGAAACTGTTCCCAAAGCACAGTACACGAACGGATCCCACACCTGGCCTGAAGCTTCCGCACAGTCTCTTCATCTTGCCGGGCCTGTCTCTCATCCTCAAGAGCCTCCTGCAGCTGCAGGTACATGTCTTCCAGCTCCCGAACTCGCTGCAAATACTGCTCCAGTTCAGAGGACTTTTGGGCAACCTGTTCTTCCATCTCCTGTCTGATCTGATGGTATAAAAGGGTCATGTTTAAACGCAGGTCGACTTCACCCTCAGGAAAACCCTCCCACTCCACACCCAGCCTGAGGGGTTGCCGCAGCCCCAATGGACCCTGTCCTTCAGTCCCCGAAGGAAAGATGGAGGGACTGAGCACACCACTCCCAGCACCAACACCAGGACCACACCCTGGGTTCCAGGGGCAAACAACAGCCCCGGCGCTGTTTTCCTGTCCTGGTACATTCTCCGCCCTTTCCACTCCACACTTTAGAATCAATCATGGGGAAAAAAATGTTTCCCCATATAATTTCTCTTTAAATTCTTTTCTGTCTGTCTTAAAGCTACAAGGTCTTGACCAACACAGTCTTCTCTAAAATGAATGAACCTTTCCTGCATCAAAACTGCCACAGGGAGAAGGAAACGCTGATCTGCAGAGACTCCTGCACTTACCTGGCTGCCCAGCACCTGCTCCTCCCCCCTCCCCCCCTCTGGGGCAGGGGGAGGGGATGTTTGAGCAGCTGACTTAGTGTCCTAACAAGTTTCTGGTTTCTCCCTTCTGGATTTAAGAGTTTGAATCTCTGCCTTAACAATGAAAAGACACGAACACCCTAAACATAACAGCACACACACGAGCCTATGGGCCTGCAGTTCATACAAGTTTCCCTGGTATTAGCTCACTTCACCCCACTCACAGTCAGACAGACAGTGGGGCAGTGCCCCTACCATAAAGGAGAGGGGACGAAAGCTCGGTAGGCAGGAGCAGAGGAAGCAAACCCAGACCTCTGGCTGCGAGGGTGGCTGTCCTCTACGTCACACCTGCCTTCCTCTGTGCACTCTGCTCTCTCGACTCGAATGTGTCCGTCTCAGCTCTGAGCGACAGACGGTTACGAAAGGCAGTGTGACGAGCACCTGGGTAACAGGCACTGGGCTCAGACTCCCCGCCACGGCGGAGCCCAGTGTGAGAAGGCCTGCACCCCGACGACCAGCGGGCGGGCACGGGAACCTCCGAGACGAATCAGAGCTGCCCAGGGCAGCAGCCCAGAGTTCGCATGTTCTCATGATATGAACCTGTCGTAGCACCTGTGTACTTCTTCCACAGCTATTTCTTTTCCCAGCGAGGGCTCTTTGAGAAGGAAAGAAGGCAAAGGGATGCCACTGACGATTGCACCAGGACGGCAGGGGCTGTGCCAGTCAGACCAAGACGTACCGCCGCCCCAGCCACAGCGCTTGTCACCCCTCCCAAACGGGTCCGCTCCAGAGTCCTGAACAAGGTTTCTGCCTTTCAGCTTTACATCCCTGGCATGGCGCCAGCACACAGAAGGTGCTCAATAAACTGGTAACCGATGAATAAACAAACGCATAACTTCCCCCATGGCACTGCAAGTCCGGGGCAGAGCCACGCTGACAGGACAGTCTCACGCCAGCCCCAGCCCCAGGCCAGCCCGGCTCTGCGAGCGAAGGCGGAGCTCTGCCCAGCCGAGGGCTACTCACAAGCTTCTCTCGCTCCAGCTCCGTGCTGAACCTGGCCTGTAGTTCCACTTGAGTCTGAAGGCGTTTCTTCTCTTCTTCTGCTGCCCGAGATGCTGCTTCTTCCAGTTTCTACCCAATCAAAACCCATCCACAGAAAAGCAGGAAGTGTTACAGTGGAAGTGCATTTGGAGAGAGAATGGCCACACAAACATTTGCGTAAATCCAAACATTCTTAATATTCAGTAAATACAGAATAAAAACTCTCAGATCTGACGAACTTCCATTCCAACAATTTTCCCAGTCAACGCACAAAACGAATTCATTAAATGAATGACCACGGATGAATCTGAACAACATTTTGCAATTGAATCATTGAGTTAAATTCACTTGCAGATGCATTCATGAGGTTTGAGATCTATTTCTTGAGTTCTTCCTGTATAGTTTCATCATCTTACACGCTATTCCTTAAAACTTTTACCAGCACTTGATTTCCAGAAGGGGGACATGAGGAATTGCACAGACCCCTTCCCCAGTGAAACAACAATTAAACACAACAACCATTTAAAATCTCTGAGAATTATCCTAAGGGCACACAGCAAATGGAGAACATTGATCCAAGAAAATCAACGAAATCTCAGTGCGAACAGTGAGCGCCTATGGCATCTGAGCCACAGTGCGGCCCCCTCCTTTCCCCACAATGTCAGTGAGAAGGAAGCTCTGTCCCAGGGCAATGGAACCAAGAACGGGGGCAGCCCCCTCCTTAGCTCACAGTCCGGGCAGCGGCATCTCCCCAGGAGGGGCTGGCCACCAGTATTTCTCATCCGTCCGGCTCCATGTTGCTGAAAGCCTATTCCAGGCAAGAGTGGCTGAGAGGTGTGGGGCTTCCTCCACCAGCCCCCACTCATGGAGCAGAGGTTCTGCCTCAGGGGTGACAGGCATGGTCGCCCTGTCCCAGCTCACTTGGAGGGCACAGGTTCCACACCAGGAGAAGCAAACTGAGACCAGAGGTGACCACCTAGTGACAGGCTCGTACAGGAGGGTTTTACTCCAAGAGAAGAAAGACCCCTGTCCACCCCAGCTCCAGGTGGTTTGCCCAGGGAGAAAGGAGGGCTCTGAAGCTCTCCCTGAAGCACTAACTTCATTTAAGCCAGTGTGAGGACTTCAAGCCTGAAGATGCTCTTGGAAACAACAGAGATGGTGGTGGTAAGGAATAAGGAGAGGCTCAGAGCTCCATGAGACCAACAGACTAAACCACATGAGGCTTATACACTGATGTTTCTCTCCCTCTCTTTTGTCCTCCCTCCCCCTCTAAAAATGATAACATGTGTTTTATCATTTTTTACTGTAATGGTAGATCTATGTCACTATATTGTACATTCGCCCAAGCCCACAGAATGTAGAACACCAAGAGTGAGCCCTAACACAAACTGTAACTTTGGGGTGATCGTGAGTGTCAGCCTGGACTCATGAGGTGCCTGCCACCTGGGCAGGGAACAGGGAGCGTTGGGGAAGCCGTGCATGCGGGGCAGGAGGCGAGGGGAAATCTCTGTACCTTCTTCACTCTATCGTGAACCTAAAAGTGCCCTAAAAAAAAGTCTTTTAAAAAATTATTGGGGTAAACCCTTTAAATAAATCTATTACTTTATTTTTAAAATACCATGATTTTTCTTATTCCTTCTTCTGAATCAACTAAGGCCTAACAAGTCATACAAAATTCACAATCTGTAAACTAATTCCAGGTGACAAAAATATTCATCAGAGCAGATTTTTCTAAAAATGCTCAATGGTAAACTGGAGAATTTTATTTCTTGATAAGAAAAAAAAATGACAGATTATTAAGGGACTTGTAATAATTTCCACCATTTACCCATCAAATCCCAAATCATGTTGCTTAAGCAATTCTATAAAACTAGGTAGCGGGGTGCCATCTGAGGGGCCCAGCGAGGCTTCGTCAGCTCAGGCGTGCACTCACGTGACACAGGGCAGGGCACACACATGCTGCTGGGGGCCTGGGTCCAAGGGACTCTAAACAGACGCCCGATGGGTGCATCTCAAACGTGTGATGCTAAGTGAAAGAACCCAGTCTCTAAAACACACTTACTGAACGATTCCATTTGTATGACACTTTGGAAAAGGCAAAAATATAGGACCAGAAGAGACCAGTGGTTTCCAGGGTTGGGAAGAGGGGAGGGTCGGTCCCAATACAAGCGGCAGTGTGAGGAAATCCTTTGAGGCACTGGAATTGTTCTGGAGTCTGTCTGTGGTAGTTACAAGAATCTAGGCATGCATAAAAACTCATAAAACTATACCTAAACCACAAACTTGCTGTTTGTAAATTTTTATAGAAGAAAGAGAAGACACGGGAGCTGCTAAAATATTGGCAATATTCTATCTTGACTTGGGCAGGAGTTTCAGGAATAGCCACTTTATTTGTGTGCACATGTTTCCTACTCTCCTTTGCATGCAGGACCCAATCATCATTTTTTTAAAGCATGAAGGAAGGACAGGGCCCCACTCCCATAACACCCACTCCTGCTCTGTGCACCGTGGATGGGGAAGCAGCAATCACACACCACAGGTGCTCACCCGAGCCTGGGAGGGACTTCTTAAAGAACATGTACTACGGCAGAAAGAGGCAAGACGCAGGAGTGATCTGGGAAGAACAGCAAGACCCAAGGAGCCGCTGTTCCACAGCAGACGTGCTGGTTAGGAACAACTGTGTCTAAGATTGTATGTCCTCATGGTTCTTAAGATTATGAAAGTATAAAAAATTCTTTGTGAGTCTACTCAGAGGAAGCCAGCGTACAGTGCAGCACTTCCATGGGTTGCAGAGAGAGGACCCCACCAGGAATGCAGGGCCTTACAATGCGGTCGGCAGTTAGACAGACCTGAGCAGGGAACCAGTGACGGGCCAGGTACAGGAGGTCACCGGGGCAGAAGGCCCCGGGTGTCTAGCAATGGGCAAAACCGGGAACACAAGGACCTCACCACCTTCCTCTCCTAGCACGTCACTGGTCCTGTGGTCCTGTGCATTAGACCCCCTGACCTTCCCCACTACGGATAACATCTCGGCCTCGGTTGTGTTTCCGCTCCTGGCCTCAAAAAGCAGCAAAACCAGAGGAGTGACACCGTGGTTGCCTCAGGACCAGCCACAGTGACTAATGACAAGACCCTGGCACCGACCAATCAGTGGAGACCATGACCCTGAAAGGACACCCCTGGAAAGCTGATAACCGCCCTACAGTATTGTGATCGTCTCCTGAGACCTCCCCTAAGATTCCTGCCTATGAAAGAAAGTTAAAAACCCTCAGGACAAAGGACCTGTGGCCACACTGCCTTCTCCCTCCTCCCCCACAGACAGCATCTCCCAAACTCTAAGGACCGTGCCAGACTGGCAGACAGGGGACCAACGGGCAGTGGTAGCTTGTCCCAGGCTAACCCCCTTAACCTGTCTCCAAGAAACCCTTTCTCTGACTTCCTGGTGAGCTAAAGCAGCCCAGCCTGGGTTCTCCTGTGGCTTCCTCTATGCTACTTCCTTGTTTCACTGTCCTGAGTGTGCTTTTGCTGTAGCCAATACATTCTTGCTTTACTGAATTTTCTCTTGACTGAAATCTTTTCTTCAAGAAAACAAGAACCAGCCTTGGCTGGTGTGGCTCAGTGGATGGAGCACCAGACTGCGAAGCAAAGGGTTGCTGGTTCAATTCCCAGTCAGGACACATGCCTGGATTGCAGGCCAGGTCCCCAGTAGGGGGTGCACAAAAGGCAAACACACATTGATCTCTCTCTCTCTTTCTCCCTGCCTTCCCCTCTCTCTAAAAAGTAAATAAATAAAATATTTTTAGAAAAAAGAAAGCAAGAACCAAGGTCTCATCATCTCGAAGGCAACAACAGTGTGACCCACCCCCATACCCCAGGGCAAAGGTGCTGCAGAGCAGGACACGAAAGGTCTTCCAGCTCCTGGTTACCCTGTGCGCAGCGATGCAGGCAGACAGGCTCACCTGCAGGGGCCCCAGGTGGAGACCATGCCCACACACCAGGTGGGCACTTGCCACCATCGCCAAAACTGTGATGTAACCAAGGAACAAGGTTTCCGTGTGAACGTTCACAGCCCTCTGGTGGAGCCTGTGGTACTTGACCTCCTAGCCCTGAGAAGGAAGAAGCTGAACAGACTGCATCTTTGTCTCTAAACAGGAAGTGAAACCACCCCCCCCCGCCCCGTTCTACATTAAGGGTCTTGCAAGGGCCTTGGAAGTGAAGATGGGAGTTAAGGGGGGAAAACTCAGAAAGGAACAGGCTCTGCCCAGGTCACCAAAAGTGACCCTGACATCCTTAGGGGAATAAAATTTCTCATTTTCTCTGACAAAATTCAACCGTGCTCATTCTTATAAATAGCTTTTCTGATCAGAAACGTCCTTGCTGCCCTGAGACTCTCATACTTCCAGGGCTGGGAAAATGAGGATGTCTCACGTGGTGCAGCGACATTTCCTGAGAACACTGAAAAATCTGCCGAAAGCTGCAGTCAGCGGGTCTGGGTGAAGCCTGAGGTCGGAAGCGAGGCCGCCGAGACTCCTGCAGTGCAGAGCCCTCCCCCGCCCGGGCTCGTTCCCACCTTCCTCACGGCCTCCAGCTCCTGCTGCTTGTTTTCGTTGGCGGCCTGCAGCTCCTTCATCTGCCGCTCCAGCTCCTCCTGCTCCGCCAGCAGCTTCTTCCGGAGTTCCTTCCGACGCTGGCGGGCTTCTTTGTGTGGTGGGGGGCTGCCCAGCTTCAACAGGTGAATAGTAGAATGAATGGCTGGGAAAGGTGGAGGAGAGAAAACAGGAAATACCCATTATCCTCTGTAAGCCTAGCACGCCACTGGCACCGCGGGAGGCAGCCGGAGACGCGGAGTAGCAGCGTGACCTTGAGCCAGGCACACAGTCTCCTGTCCAAAACGAGACCTCCACGGTCACTCGCAGTTCCGAAACTGCGAAATAACTAGACACTCGGTTCCGAATACCACTCACATTTGAAGAATTTAAAACCACACCTTCAACTCCCTTCTCCACACTTCTCAAAAGGCTAAATGAGATTAAGACACAGTAAGGGCTGAGATTCAAAGCTCCCATACCTGATTTGCCACCTGCTGTGTTTATTCAGCCTGACAAGTAAGCCTTTTGAATCCGTCTCTTCCGGAGGTGAAAATCGTAGCTACCGTTTATTGAATACTTGCTATATGTATGCCCTTTATGTATATCATCTCACTTTTATATGAAATTTGGTTCCTTTCCTGTTTCAATTACATACATTTAGTTTTCTGAATAGCTAATACTGTCCATTGTTCAAATTCAAAAGCACAAAAGGGCAAAGAGGAAGTCTCCTACTCCTATCCCCAAGCGCTAGGTTCCCCTCTCCACTAGCAACTAATGCTGGCGGTTTCTTGTGCGTCTTTCCTGAGATGTTCTAAGTATATGTAATACTACGTCCCCACCTTCTTTGGACACAAACAGTGACATAACACACTCTTCTGAGCCCCGATTACTTTTCACTTAATTTATCCTGGAGAGCGCCCCCCATCAGTACACAAAGCAGTGCACGGCACCCCACTGTGCAGGTGCGCCACTGCTTAGCCAGGCGGCCCAATCGGTGGGTGTCAGGATGCTTGCAATCGATCACAAACACTTCTGCAGTGATGTGCGTTGTGAAACATGCAAGTGTATCTTCACTGTTTCATTATTAACCCTCACAACAAAGCTGAGAGGCGGGCACTACTATTGTTCCATTCCACAGAAGCAGAAAGCAGCTACAGAATTTATGACTCTGCCCAAGTGACTCAGGAAAGATGATTCAAACCCAGCTTCTCTTGCCTCAAACTCTTAAGCCACATCAAAAACGACCACAATTTTCAATATAGTATTTTTTTTACCTGAAACCAAGGGTCCCTATGATGTTGATTAAATTTAGTTTTAAATCCTAGCTCTAGAAATCATGTCTCTCTCTATAGATTACTCAACGACCTAGCCTTTTCCCCAGATAATCCACCACCCCCGAGGCAGACAGCAGCGTGGACCTGACCAATGCTCCCAAGGTCTGGACCCCTGGCAGGCTAAAGACAGCATCGCAACCTAAGTTACCTTTCGGCTCCTGAGCCCTAAAGTGGAGATCCCCTGGCTACTTTCCCATGAGACCAGACAGGGGGGTGCCAGGGCAGACCTCAGAAATATTCTCAGAGCCTGAAGAAATGATTTATGACCCTTACCTCACCTACAACCAATCAGCTCCCAGCATGACCCCAGCCCCCATCCCACTGTGTCTTGTGATTTTGCCCTATATTATCTTTAACATGCAGTACATGCCACTGGAGAGTCGAGTTCTTAGCACTAGCTCCCCACCTCCATATTGGTCAATTCAATATTAAACTATTTTTCTTTCTATACCACAAACTCCTGCTCATGCCTTTCTTTGGGCCAGTGCACACAGGCAGATGGACTAAAAAAGAGGGTGGGGATGTCCTGTTAACATAATATGTCCAAGAATATCATAATCAGAATCATCTCATGATTAAAAAATAAAACCTAACATATAATGTCTCGTTCTATTAATTTTGGAATAATACTTTAGTTTAAAAGTTATTAAATCAAGTTTGTGTTCTTGAGATAATTATTTGAAATGAGTGATTTCTTGTGGAAATAGCAGATCTTAAAAGTTATTCAAAAGCTATCCCGTTATTCCTCTTCTGTTTTATGTACTACTTGAAACTCGAGATGGGCACTTTAAAATTCTTCACAGTTGTTAAAAGGGGAAATTCCATACTCTTCAAATAGTAACAGTAAGTAAAGCTCAGAATGTCCAGTTTACGATTTTCCTAGATCATTACAAAAACGAAATCGATGAAACATTTGGAAACTCCTCTTCATTTGTTTTTCTTTAAACTGCCATGTTACACTCAGAAATAACTGTAGACGACGAGGAAAAAACACCTCAGCATCTTTAGTGAGACTCACAGATACAAAGCCAGAGCTCTCGAGTCACATCACGACAAATTACAAAAATTAACTCACCCTGAATCCACTCCTGCTTCTTCTTCTTATCTGAAGCACTGATCTCAAAGGTCTTATCAAAACATTTTATGAGAAAAAGGCATTTCTTTCCATCTTTGTCAGGCAAAGACTTAAACAGAAAACAAAATTAGTTCTTTAAGATTTTGAGTATTCAATATTTAAATTAAATTCAATCTTATTTACAAAAATCTGGCTGGAATTCGATGTCAATGAAAAATATCTAGAAATGCATATTACCGGCTTACTACTTCTATCCCCTAGGCAACATTACTTTCAGGAACAAAGACCCTGATTAGGATACTACCCCCAGCCTGGGAGAACAATCAACACCTGGGGGGAACACCTGGGAGAACAATCAATACCTGGGGGGAACACCTGGGAGAACAATCAACACCTGGTGGGGGTGCCGTGCTCTGGGCGGTCCTGAGCACCTGACTCCTACCTGAGCACATCCCTTACAGGAACCCATGGAGTTGCTGCAAGTATTAACTCCTGTGAGCTACCAGGCTTCTAAGCCAGGGTGATTCCCACACCTGCCTGAGATGTGCCCTCCTCTCCTCGCACCTGGGACACTGCTGCTGGAAAGCTGTGGTCCCTGACCTACACCCTCAGAAGGACTCTGGTAGGGCCTGTAGTTATCTGTGATTCCCCATGGTTAGCTGAACTGAAGAAGACCCTCCGCGGGTTGCACACTCTAGGATATTAACATATCTGGGCCATTTTATCCATCAAAATATGTTATCGTTTATGAGTAAGATCTTGGGTATTTTAAATGATCTTCAACAAACACAGACCTGGTAATGTAAATACTCAAAAATATATGATCTAAGGACTTAACTTCTTTACAGAATTAACAGTTTATGAAAAAATGTCCTGAAAGTCACTCAAAATATCAAAAGCAATGCTCACAGCTTCTTCAGTTTTATTCATTTCAATGGCCCAGATTTTCTGGTATTTTCATAATTTCAAATATTGTATTACTCAATTTTTTTGCTTTCTTTATGACTCCATTTTATTCAATAAGTGATTCTTAAATGCACAAACAAATGAGATTTAATCCCTATATTTTGTTCACAAGTATAAGACAGAAAACAAATTCACATTAGAAAACAACTATATCAGGTATCTTTAATTTTTAGTTCAGAAAGTATTGTGACTTTATGCCTATATTATATTGGAAATATAAGTTTTAAGATTATTTGAAGGCCCTGAGGTCAGTAAGGAAGATAAACTACTTGAGCAGCAGGGGGCAGCACCAAGAAGAGGTAACAGTGACTTACTTCCACACAGCAGTTTTCATCCAAGAGAATGTCTCCTTTCTTATCTTTCAGATCCTCGCTCACATAATAAGAAATTATGTTGGGTTTTAGTACAAACCAGCGTTCAGTCCAGTTTTTCCGTTTATGGCCTTTTTTCAACATGTAACCCTATGAGAGATTAAATCAGATGTAAGTGCCTGTTCTTTTACTTGCAAGAGCTGATATCATTCTTTCTTGACATTCTCACCTACTCCACTATCTGATAGATGGTCCTGAATACATAAATATCAACGTTCTTCCCCTTTGTGGATCGTGAATCTCTTGAGGCTCTATGAAGGTCAGGGACACTATTCCCAAATTCATGCAAGCACATGCAGACAAAAGTCAATGCCAAATTTTAGACACTCAGAGACATTTCCCCTCCTTGTGAAGCTAGACAGATAGTAGACTTCAGAATCCCTGATGTTAATAGCATTGTGGGTTTTTTTTAAAGATTTTACTTATTTAATTTTAGAAAGAAGGGAAGGGAGGGAGGGGAGAGAAACATTGACCAGTGCCTCCAGTAAGCACCCCAACCGGGGAACTAACCTGCAATCCAGACATGTGCTGTGACCAGGAATCGAACCAGCGTCCTTTCACTTTGTGGGACCATGCCCAACCAACTGAGCTACACTGGTCAGGGTGCATTGTGTTTTTAAAAATTCCTTGTCTTTTAGGAGTACTTATTGAAATACCTGAGATTCGTTTCAAGATAATACAGGAGAGGCAAAAGTAGGCAGAGTAGGATTCACCATGTGTCGGTGGTTACTGGGACCGGGTGATGGGTATATGGGAGTTCACTATACTATTCAGTCTATTTCATTTAACACACACACACACACACACACCCCTTTAACACCCCCCCTTAACAGGAATTCTCAGTAAATTAAAACCTCAATCAACGGCCTTGGCTGGTGTGGCTCAGTGGATTGAGTGCTGGCCTGTAAACTGAAGGGTCGCCAGTTTGATTCCCAGTCAAGGCACATGGCTCAGTTGCAGGCCAGGTCCCCAGTAGGGGGCGTATGAGAGGCAACCACACACCGATGTTGCTCTCCCTCTCTTTCTCCTTCCCTTCCCCTCTCTCTAAAATTAAATAAATAAAATCTTTAAAAAAAAGGAACCAATGGCCCTGGCTGGTGTAGCTCAGTGGATTGAGCGCGGGCTGGGAACCAAGGGGTCCTGGTTCGATTCCCAGTCGGGGCACATGCCTGGGTTGCGGGCCAGGTCCCCAGTGAGGGCCATGTGAGAGGCAACCATACATTGCTATTTCTCCTCTTTCTCCCTCCCTACTCCTCTCTCTAAAAGTAAATAAATAAAATCTTAAAAAAAAAAAAA
>PVJI01002530.1:0-143181 GCA_004026765.1 Micronycteris hirsuta | reverse complement strand
CCCATTCCCACCCTCTCCCCCTACCACTCCCCTGTTGATATTCCTCCATACCTTATATAACTCCCTTTAACATTTCATACAATAAAGGCTGGGTGGTGATGAACTTCTTGAACTTGACCTTATCTGAGAAGCACTTTATCTGCCCTTCCATTCTAAATGAAAACTTTGCTGGATAGAGTATTCTTGGATGTAGGTCCTTACTTTCATGACTTGGAATACTTCTTTCCAGCCCCTTCTCGCCTGTAAGGTCTCTTTTGAGAAATCAGCTGACAGTCTTATGGGCATTCCTTCGTAGGTAACTGTCTCTTTTTCTCTTGCTGCTTCTAGGATCCTTTCCTTATTTTTGATCTTGGGTAATGTAATTATGATGTGTCTTGGTGTGTTCCTCTTTGGGTCCAACTTCTTTGGGACTCTCTGAGCTTCCTGAAAGTCTATTTCCTTCACCAGCTTCAGGAAATTCTCCATCATTATGTGTTCAAATAGGTTTTCAATTCCTTGGATTTCTTCTTCTCCTTCTGGCAGCCCTGTGATCCGTATGTTGGGACATTTACAGATGTCCTGGAGGTTTCTGATCCTCTCCTCCGTTTTTTGAATTCTTGTTTCTTCATTCTTTTCTGGTTGGATGTTTTTTTCTTTCTGCTGGTCCACTCTGTTGATTTGAGCCCCAGTTTCCTTCTTATCCCTATTGGTTCCCTGCAGATCTCTCCTCATTTGTTCAAGCAATTTCAATAATTTTTCATCGAATTCTGTAAGCATCCTTATTACTAGGGCTTTAAACTGTGCATCTGATAGGTTGTCTATCTCTTGGTCAGTTAGTTCTGGAGCTTTGATCTGTTCCTTTCTTTGGGCCATTTTTTTTCCCTCAGTGCGCCTGTTACTGTAAGGGGGGCGGAGCCTTGGGGTTCACCTGGACAGGGAAACTCCCGGTAGTTGTGCTGTGACTTGGCCTGTGGGGGCGGGACCTGAGTGCACAATGGCACCTGCTCTGCTCTCCGCACCCACACCACCTCCCGCAAGCAATTCGAGCCCCTCTGCGCTGGCTCCGGGGTCGGTGGACGGGCTGCACAGCTCCAATCTCCCGTGGGTCTCCCCAGCGAACTCTCCTGTGAGGCTGGTAGTTCCTCCCGCTGCGGACTCCACCCCCACAGGTGCTCTCAATCTGCGCCGATGGGTTGCGCCCTGCTTTCTCTCCCGGTTTCTCTACACTCGAATGCGGACCTGCCCAGTCCACCAGTCTCGGCCCCGCTGGGTCCGGATGAGCCGGTCGCTGGCCGCACTTAGGTCAGGCCCCCGTCTGGGTGCGCTGCAGCCCCGCGAGAACCGCCCCTCCAACCTCAGTCCTGCTGTCTGCTCACCAGCTCGCCGCGGGGTCGAGCGCTCTCCCTCCGCCCTGCTTCTCCCGGCTCACCAGACTAGATGAATGTATCTTCTTTAATTCCTTGGTTGTTGGACTTCCTCTCAATTCGATTTTCTGTCAGATCTGGCTGTTTTTGGTTGTGTAAATTTCTGATTTTTTCCTTGTTTGGTTGTGCGAGGCGGCACGGCGCGTTCACCTATGCCGCCATCTTAGGAAGTCCTTGTTTTGTTTTTTTACCAACATACTCCAGGTGCTTAAAATTCTGCCAGACACATAATAGGCTCTTAACAAATATATGTTGAATTTAATTTAGCCCTCACAGTCCCACATTTTACAGAAGAGGAAGTAATGTTGGACTTGCTCTTTCTGAACTATCCTGGGTCCCCCAGCATAAAAACTAGGCTGGCAGAAGTGGCTTGATCATCTTTGCAGGGCCAGAGCTCTTTGTTCAGCTCGATCGCTGAGACATTTGGTCCATTCCTGTGAACTGCGTTCCCCTTCAGCCAGGATCTGCGCTACTCCTGGTTGGAACTTTAGAGCCACCTGGTGATGAGGTGAGTGACGCCCCAGCCTGGAACCCTGGATGTTGGTCTGTGAAAGGAGGTTAATTGCACAACTAAAAACACTGCAATTGTCCCTTTGTCCTGCAGGTGGAAGCAACTCTGCATTTTCAATTGAAAAAAATAAGTTGTTTTCTGTGAACTCTGTTCTTTCTGTTAATGTCTCAAGCTATTGCTTCTCTACTCATTATATTCCTTACAAGGAATATGCTGATTTATACCACATCTTATGAGCAGTCTTCTCACTTCCTTTTAATTGACCAGTGCCCATTGGGACAATCTAAACAATATAATCTGCTGCTGTTGTCAAAGGCCATGCTGACTATAATTAATGGCAAAATTAATCAGTGGTTAAAAGCTTGGACCTCAGAGCCAGGCAGACCCAAGTTCAGGCTAAGGCATTAATACATGTGAGCTCTTGGGCAAGCTCCTTAATAGCTTACTCAATTACTGAGGATAATGAATTCTAAGATAGCTGTGAAAAATAAATAACATCTGTGAAGTTCTTGATACAGTACCCAGAAAATAATTCACAATCAATAAATTATAGCTATTCAACCTCACTCTTCTACATATGTACCACATATAAACATACGTATGAGGGGGGACTGCCCCCAAAATAGAATTATCTTCTGGAGAGTGGGCCCTTTGTAGTGCAGACTTTCCCACTAGGTGAGTGTTCTAGGAACCCATCTGTATCAGTGTACTGGCTGGTGGTGTGGAGGCTGTGTTTGGCTTCACTGAACTTTTTTGAAGACTTTCAAAGCGTTTGCCCATTTCATGATGGTTGATTTACGAGGGCACCTGCCCGCAGCAGGCTGAGTTCTCAGCAGTGGTTGACCGAAAGCAGCGTGGTCCCCAGGCCCCACCCGCCCTATTCACCAGATCTCACCCAAGCAACTTTTTTTTTGTTTCCCTGATGAAAAAAGTCCTCAAAGGAAAACCTTTTGCCAATGCGGAAGGCATGAAACAAAAAATGTCAGAAGCACTAAAAGGCATCAAGATCAACCAGTTCAAAAACTCTTTTGAGCAGTTCAAGAAACGTCTCAGTAGGTGGTTGCATCAGATTAAGAGTACTTTGAAGGTGGCTGATGTTTAAACATGTGAGAATACACAATTTTTATAAATAAATTCTGGGGTTTTGCCCCCCCATATGTATGTGTGTGTGTGTGTGTATGTATACATACACACACACACACACACACACAGAGTACAGGGTCCGGCGCAAATAAAGTCTGTTTTCTATTAACAAATCTGTTATTACAAAATCATAAGCATGTAATTTTGTAACAACAATATCACACACAAGCACACCATATGACAATTTAGGTGAAATGTTCAAATTAAAACTGTAGATTATTACACCCATAGTATTACCCTACCAACCACACTCAAGTAGGCGTTACTTTTGCCAGACCCCTGTATATGTATGCATGTATGTATGTATGTGTATGTATGTGCATATTTGTATATGTATGATATATATTAACTTAGTAAACTGAACACAGAAGAAACAAAAGGTGTAATCATGAAGCAATTTTATTTTTATCTCTTATGATCTTTTCAAATCCACTTGGTTTGAGCCAATTCTTCCCTGCCTCTTGGATAAAATCTAGGATAAGTCTCATGACATTTCTGTCATTCTTAGATAATGTAAATTCTTTCTGTAATGTCAAGGCACAGAGAAGCAGCCTCATTCCAGGGGTATAAATATCTGTACTCCTGTATATAGGCCAAGCTCATTATACGAGATCACGCAGGCCTCAGAGCAATGCACCTATCACAGTCTCTACCCTTTAAATTCCTTTTTGCCTGAGACATACAGCAGCAGACCATTATGTCTCTCCAGGTCCAAGGAACAAATCTCAGGCTTTCATAACAGAAGAGCTGAAACCCCTTTCTCTAAGCTTAAAGTGAGGTACAAAAACTCTCACCCCCCTCCATGCTGACCGGGAAGGGGGACTCAATACAGACTGATAGTTCTCTCCAAAAATATCTCCTGACACTCGTCTCCTTTCTCAGTTAACATGTTCTTGTCTTTTCCTTTTTCTTTTCTCTCTTCCTTCCTCCCTTTCTCTCTCTCTCTCTCTCTCTCTCTCTCTCTCTCGGACAAGGGTAAGGTGGGCAGAGCTGGCATAGCTGTTCCACTAAGAGTAAGAAAACTGGTTTAAGACACCTCTTTTGCAACCCTTGCCTGGAGTCATCTCAGTTTGGAGTGTGGTATCTATTGTCTAGTAACATAAGTTGAAACTGATACTAAAATGATTTCAGTTGAAAAACCTATTACACAGGGTTATGTGGTGTTAGATTGGAACACTAGTGCTCATCCTGGCCACAACACACCTGGGTTTGTTATGTTTACTCTTAAATACTGCTACTTAAGATAAACTGGAGCCTGTCTACAGGAGAAAGTTCCAGTTAGGGAAGTTAGGGAAGAGATTGGTAACCATCTCATATTAGGTATAACTGAAGGAAGTTGGGGTGAAGAGAGTATTTTGAGTCTAAATAGAGGAGATAATGAATGTGATGGAGGGTTTTAAATAATAGGAAGGCTGCCATATAGAACAGGAATGATGAACTTATTAGCAGGCTTCAGAAACTATTGTAAAAGCACAGAAAAGCAGAATGATGCTCAATTCAAGAACTTTCCAACAATTATAACCAGCTGAAAGGGAAGTGGTCTGATCTGGTGGGTTTCTTGACATTAGAAATATTCAAATAGAGGAAGAATTTGGAGAGCATGGGGCTCTGAAAAATGTATACTCCTACTTTATTTCTTATTTTTCATAGAATTTGAATAATACTTAAGTCAAACTGTTACATAACAGACCCTGGCGGGGGGAGGGGCGCAGTGAACAATATACTATTACCAAAAGCAACCCCCCCTTTTCTCCCGGGTTTCGGCCCCCCGCACTAGGTTCGCTCTGCCTGCCGCCAGAGGAAAGACGTCTCTCATTGCCAGAGATTGGTGAAAAGGAAAGGAATTATTTATTTAAAAGTTATACAGGCTTAGAGTAATGACTTAATGTCTTCATTAAAATACTAAAGTTCTTTAGGATACCCACAAACGTATGCAATCCTTCCTCCTCTCTCTTCCCAGTCCGGGGTACCATATCTCAAGAAAAGAAGTAGAAGTCTGTGATTCAGGCAACCCTTCAGTTCCAGCACCATCCCATGTGTCGCCACCATGATCTCCAGTTAACCCAAAGCCATGTGGCACCTTCTCACAGCTCTCCAGCAAGAGTCCTTTCACCCCTTCTTCCAGGCAAAGTCTCTCCTGCTTCCTCAGCCATGTGGCAAAAGGGACCAGCCCAAATCGGCATGGTGATTTCCCCAAAGCAGCGTAGTCCTACCCTCCTCCAAAGCCATATGGTGATCACTTTGCATGGCTGCCGTGCCTGTGTTTAAATCCCAGCATCAATCTTCCTCTGCAGACCCATTTCCAACTCCTCCCACAATCAGTTACACCTGCTAGCATTTCCATCTTCGTCTAGCTTTACTGGACTATCATAGTAAATCTGGGCAGGTGTGGCCCCATGGCATGGAGCCAATCATCTCTAAGCTCTCACACAGGCACTGTAACCAGGGGGAGTTGCCTCCCAGTTACATCTTGGATGGAAGTCACTTCCATCCTCCTGGCTCAAAGCATGGCCACAGCTATTTAACATATCCATGAAACCAGTTAAAGGTTATAGATATGTAAAATGACCATGCCAGAGATTAGCTGCATGGCTATTGCTATGCAAAACAGCTCTCAATGGCCCTGCTCCATGTGTCCCATCCCCCAGCTCAGACTGGTGGGGGGTGAGGACATCACATATATATATATTTTTTTTTTCTAATATTTCCTGGACACCCTGAGTTCTGGACCCCATTACAAATCCTTATTTGCACCCCCCCTTGGCTGCACCCTGTTACAAAACTTCAGAGATGACTTGGTCAATCATTCACCAAAAATCATACTTCAAATTCAGCAGCAATGCATATATCGCTTCTCTTTCTGTAACTTATTTCACCTGGAAAAAACAGATGTTCATCATGGTACAGTATGACTAAGCCATCAAGGGTGCTTTGTGTGAACCATAATGGAATAAACCTGGTGTCAAAGGTTAGCATTTGACTCCCTTTGAGTTAACAGGCAATCCATGAGTCCATCCTAATGTGGAGCTGTTTCTCTCGAATGGCCTGTGACCTTCCACATATATCCTTATGCTCATTATTAAAATGGAATTAAACTTCATTCCATTACTGGAATTTAATGGAATTAAAATGGAATGGAATTAAGTCAGTAGCCATCAGAAGCAGGCTCTTTCTCACAAGTTAAACTTTTTTTTTCAATCAACTCAAACACATTCAACTGACCATTACTAATTTTTTCTCACCATTTTGCATTTTCTTCTTCTTGTTTTATCTTCCCCCATTTAATTGTTAATTTATGGAATCAGTTTCAGCTCTTCTTTTTAAATCACAAAGGCTATGTAAACAGTGAATGTTCTATGTGTACTTAACCTATGTTGGGCAAGAAAACACTGCAATTGTCAGAAAATCATAAGAGATGTTCTTATAAACTGTCACATTGGGTCCTTAGCAATGCTCTTGTGTCCACCTTTACAATTCAGTTGGCTTAGTTGATGTATCTTTAACTCAGTGCATTTGGAAAGACAAACACCCAGAGGAAGTCCCTCAGATGGTAGATCACTACCTTGCAGTTTCATTCAATGCACCAGTGCTAAAGGACATCACTGATAAAGGAATTTTTATCAAGGGCATAGGGACAGGGGAACAAAGTTAAAGATAAAGAAAGAGTGAGTGTTTTGCTATATCCATAGTTGAGTCCGTTTAGAACAGGAGAGAAAAATGAAGCTGGACTGGAAGGTTATGGTCATATTGCGAAAGAGTTTCCATTCCAGCCTAAGTAACATGGATTAACTTGCTATTTGTTGAGGGACACTGAAGGCTTCAGACAATACATCAAGTGATCAAGTAGCAGTCAGACCAGGCAGCACCTCTTTTTACTGCTACCTATAAATCTGAAACCTATCTGTCCTAATCCTTAGCCTTTAAACCAGGTGCAGGAAGTTACATATAAACAACTCGTAGTCAATTAATTATATATTAGGAAATGACCTTGCGACCTATCTCTTCATTTCTCCCCTTATTCTTTTATCTACATCACTCCATCCCACTGTCTTTCAATGTCTTCCTGGATTCAGAGATTTTGGAATTTATCAATCGTTTAAACCCCAGTACCAACCTCTTGGAATTGGAAACTGACTGGATTCCCTAGATTTTACCTTTGGCGCTCCCTAGGACCAGCTGGTACCCACCGTCCTGAACAGTGTGAAGACTCTCCTCCCATCCTACTCAGCATTGGTTCCTGGACTTTACCTTGTTTCAGTTAATTTTCGAGACCTGTTTCTGCCCACCCAAATAAAGCAACTTCACGCCTTCATTGTCCTTCTAATTCTTTGACCTGTGACCTAAAATTCTACTAATTTAGAAACAAATCTGTCAGCTTAATTTTTAAAACCTTCCTAATTTACACATTATATACCCAGCAGTATTTTCATGGTGGGCCTTGAGCTGGAGAAGCAGAAGAAAGTGAGCAGAGAAGAGAAATTCAAAGGACTTGCTTGTTGAGGGGAGGGGAGCTCAGGTGGGGCATTTCACCACTCCCTCTCCATATCTCATGCTGTGCTCCGTGTCAGTGACCACTTTTGAAACCACAAATACCTTGTCCTTCCCTGATTTATACCTTTGTTCATGCTGCTTTGTCCTTAGGAATGACCCCCACTAGAACCCCAAATCCACTTATTACAAATCTATGTATCCTTCTGGATGCCTTTTTCTTTAATCAGAAAGCCTCGTATTCATAATGTTAGATGAAAATTTTCTTTCCTAATATTTTCTTTGTACATCTGGTAATGGTTAACTTTATGTATCAACTTAAGTGAGCCAGAGGGTGCCCAAATATTTTACAGACGGAGATACCGAGGCTCTGGGAAAATAGCGTAACTAAGATAAAGCTGTTCCTGAGACAGACATGATCCAAAGCTCCTTCACTTTCCATTTTCCACACTCCCTGTGAGATCCATCAGGTTGTGGGGAGCACCTTCTCACCCTCTTGTTGCCCAGAGCATCGCACGCACATCTCGTTTACAACCAGTGCTGAAGAATGAAATGTCGTTGGATTTTATTTTGAGATCAGAAATCACTAATCAGAAGACACAGATATCAATGCACATTGTGACTATTAATGACACGCATAGAATAAAAAGTACTAACAATAATCTAATTCCATATCAAAGGGGACTTTAAACAGAGGATCAAAACACTGTTTTTGTTTTTTTTTAAACTAGGGATCAACTAAGCTCCACTAAGCGAAACTGATTTACAGAGATCAAACTAATCAAAAGTGATAAAGTCCAAAATGGAGTCTAAGAGTGAAAACTTTTATGATAGAGGGAGACTAATCATGTGACCCCACTCCATTTCAGTGAAACGTTACAACCACAAAACTTAAACATCAGTGAGAAAAAATTCCATGAGAATCAAATTCATTAGTAGCAATTCCTTGGTGCCTCCTTTGCCACATTGCTCTCCATTTCCCTCTAAATTATTCCCATCACTGTCAGGATAAAATACAAAGTATTTAGCATGGCATGCAGATCTTTCTCAACTTGACCCTTCTATGCATTTCTAGATTCACGTGTTACGACTCCTAACACACATGCAGCTCCTTTGCACCAATAAACACTCTCTAGCATCTGAAAATAACTCTTGCCTCTGCCTGTAACATTTCTGCCCGAGCCTTTTCCTCTTTGCCTTCTTCTGAACTCAGGTTTCATTACCTCCTAGCTGATTGATTCTAAAATCAAACAGTTTGAGCATCACCTGAGGGGCTGTTATGCAAAAGCAGGTTCCCACAGAGATTGTGATTTCCAGGCATCATAATTTCTTAAAATATCTCCGGAAGATTCTGGGAAATCACTGCATTAGATAAAGCCTTTAAGACTGCCTTTCCCTGTTACCTCAGTTATCAAGTTGTAATTGCTCTGTCTCTCCTCCCTAGCCGTTTAGATGCTCCTTATTGGCAGAGATATGCGCATTCCATTTCTCTAATGCCAGCCAGCATTAGATCAGTAATGAAGGCTGGTTAAATAAATGAATATATGAAGTTGGCAAATTCTCAGCTTCTTTGCTCAGACTGTGTGCTCTGCCCATGATGTGAGCATATATATCTACTCCTTTATTTTCTGATAACTTTTACAGATACTCTTGGTTAATCTCTGCTTGCTCTACATTACTAGTGATAGAGGACTTAAGAATTGGAAAATTTTAGTTTAAGTAATAGCTAATAAGCTTAGTAATCAATGCATGTAAAAGCTTTTGTTCCAGGAACTTAAGGTATGACCCACCCGACTCCAGGAGACCATAAGCAGTTCCACTTTTGCTTCTCAGGAGGACTGCAAGCCATTCAAGACTATATCTGAGCCATTGTACTCCAGGTGAGATGACCACCGCCCAGGACACAGCCAAAGACCACCGCCTGGGGCACAGTGTAAGGCCACCGCCCAGGGCAAGAATGCTGGAGGTTTCTTTTTTAATCCAATTAACTCCTCCCTGAATTTCAAACCCCCTCACTATACCTCGTTGATTACCTGCTATAAAAACCTTGGCCCAGAAAGAAAAGACAAGATGGTCTGTTCAGGTATGAACCCACCATCTTCTCAGATCACCAGCCATCTATCTGAATAAAGCGCCCATAAAGGCTCAATCGCTGTCTCTGCTTATTGGGTTTGGTAGTGACAGGCAGCCTGAACTCTGGTGTCTTATGCGGTTTCACTAGGATGTGTATTTTTGTTTATTTTTTCTTATAACTTATAGCCTGACTTACATTTATGTATTTGTGCATCTTTCCCACAGTTCTAAGCTCCTGCATTTAGAGACTAAGTCTTTTTTTCAGTTTTGCTATTCTCTCAGCAATCAGCAATACACCCCCTTCATACTTGTTGAATTGAAGGCGAAATTTGTATTGCATTAATTTTTCTAATATTTCATATCACTGAGGTTTGTGGAACAGAATCCTTATGACCCCACAACACAGAATGCATCCAGTATAACATCCAATAAACTTGAGCTGATCTCACATGTAAAGGCTTTTGACTTCCAAGCAAACATTTCTCTAACAGAAACAGAGATGAGATTTCAGAACTTTGGAGTAGGACATAATCAGTACAAGGAAACAAGACTCTCACTAATTATGAACCCATAACTGATAGTTTCAGCAAAATGTATTCTAAAGGCAGTTTGCAAACTGTGTCCTGGCCATCCAACTGCAATGTTCCTTCAGTTTGAACTACCTGCATCGGACCCGTCAAAGCAGAGCACGGCAGCGACTCTTGACGAGATAAACGTGGTGGTTACTGGAATTATTGTTGCAATGTGAGGATCTGAAATCAACATGCTGGGACACCAGAGACATAAATGTGGAGCTCGGCAACTCATCAGGGATTTTTAAAAGTTTAAAAGTAAATAAATAAATAAAACATAACAGAAATGCCAAACAAGGGTGACGAAACAGACAAGGATTAGAGAAGGGAAGTGATCAGAGGAAGGTCACGACTGAATTGGAGAAGCATCCATTTACTATACATGAAAAATCTGTAGGGCACTCATTTTGAAGTCACTCATAAATACTTTATTGTGTAGAGGGAAGACTCTTGAAGGGAATAAACTGGAATAACTTTAAATTCTGAATAAATAGATAAATGATGAATGGATAAATGCATTAAAGAATGTTTGGTTCAATGTATGTCTATAATTCAAATAGTACTATCATATTTTGCTCTTTAAACCCTTTGCCACTCTCTTTGGTCAGAAATGTCCAAATCTCTCAACTGTAAGTTGGCTCCACCACAAAATAAGCTGGTTTCTTCCTTGTGAGCCCTGTTTGTATCTGGAGCATCCCTCTAACTTCTATAATGTGGGTTTCCTTTCACCTGATTTCCCACAATGGCCAATGGTTTTCTCCGGTGTAACACAACTCAGGTCTATAACGAGGCTACACGCATAGCCCACACATTCAGCTAGGCCCAGGGGAAGAAGCAAAATTAAATGCCAAGTCTACAAAATAAAACAGCCTACGTCCCCTTGGTAAGTTAACATTTGCAAAAATGCAGTCAGTAACTTATTAAGCAAACACTATTTATTGACCTTCAGAAATTATATGTGAAAGAAAAAGATAGGGCTGCTTATTATTTATCCTAAAATGCCTCTCACTAGCCTGAGTTTAAACATCCCTTCTGAATAAATAAAAATGACAAGAGTTAGGAAGGAGAGAAATAGAAAGATAGTATTTCAAAATAATACAAGGTATCCTTAAAAGTTTTGTTAGAATTTGCCCCCTTTTATAAACAAACATAGTATAAATCCAAAGATCTGTAACTCCAATGCTATTTAAACTTATTTTACTGTCTCCTACCCTGCTACCTTTAATTTGAAGATGTCAAAACAACAATGGACCTAATTACTCTTTGCTTAAAACTCACCTTTCAGTATATGTAAAATTAAAAAAAAAAAATCTTGTAGGAATTTAAACATTTTTTAACAACACAAAACTTTTTTCTATTTATTTTAACAAATAGTATTCTGTCTTTTTGAAACATGTGAACATCAACTAAAAAATTAAATCAAATAAATGGTGCTCCTGAATCTACCTAGACATGTTGGTGTCCGGTTGTGGGTGAGAACTCATGAATCTTCCATGTCCAGCTGCACACGCTGCACGTATTGAGTTCAACCACGAGAGTTTTGCTTTCTGAACAGACGGCCACTAGCAAGTCCAGTCCTGCAAAGTGATAAAGAATGAAGTGATTCAGGGTGGTAGGACGGTCATGGGGAGAAGGAAGTAAACAGTCACCTTGCCACTCCTTAAGATGACATTTTTGATAAGCCACGAACTTTTTCTGGGCTTAAAGCAATCCACAGAACTTGTTGCTAACTTAAGTTTTTGGCCCTGTACACAATAAGAACCGCTTACTCTACTTCAAGGGAATCCAGTGGAAAGAAAGAATAGCTATTTTCTGTTTTGGAGAGAAAAAAGAGACCCCCATGTGTTGCTTCCAGTGACTGATAGCCTCACCACAAGGCAGAAGAGTCTACCTTGGTATCTGAAGTTTTTTCCTGCTTTTTGATCTCTTTAGAACATTTCTATGTCTGAGTTCTATGATCACATGAGATATAACCTAACAAGCTCAAATTCTGCTGCCCCAAATCCCTGCTCTGGTCTCCTCGCCCTAGGGGGAGATAAGCAGCTGAGATAGGCTTTGAGAAGTTTCTTCTTAGGAAGAAAAGGTTGGGTCAGGAGTTTCCTAATAAGCAAAGTGAGTTGTTGTTTTTTTTAATTTTAGGAGAAATGTATAGGGGTGTCTCAGATCTCTTATCAGACTACCAAAACAATACTGTGCTTGCCTCATTTTTTTAAAAGCGTGGGTGCATCTTGAACTGTCCTATAATTTCTTTGTCATCGAGTGGTTCTGAAAAACCAGTCATATAGTTTCTATGTCATGGACTGGTCCTGAAGAATTTATTCATAAAGAAAAGTGTTGTCTGATCACTGTACTAGATGTCAGATAATCAACGATGGCTAAGAGCCTGTTCTCTAGGAGTTCACAATCTAACCTGAGCGCAATAGCATTATTTAGGACAATGCAAATTAGTTAAATACCACATATTACAATTATATTTCAGACATATCCACTCCCCACCCTAAAGAACTTCAGAAAAGGAGTGTCTGTCTTAGAACTGTTATGTTAAAAAACAGAATTAAGTCAAAATTTCTCTACTTAAGCTTGTCAAGCAGATTAGGAATCAGGGAACATATTTCTTTCTCATAAGTCACTCCTAAAAATATAACATGTTTTTAGCCTGTGTCTTTTAAGAAGTGATTCATAAAATGTTTCTCTTGCCGTGGGTGTGAGATAAGAATTTGCTAATAGTTTCAGTCACCTCACGGAGATGGAGGGAGCGTATGGATGAGAAACTAAGGGCAAGGAGAAGGAATCCAGGGGCTAAAGCTCTGAAAGACCTGGTTTCAGCCTCCACTTAGATGTATACTCAATACTTTAGGGAAAATATTTCACTGCTTTGAGTTCTCATTTTCAAAGCACTAGAAGTAAAGGAAGGGAGTTCTCTGCTACTTTAAAGTCATATTTTAAGTTGGATTTCCTAAACCCTACATGCATCAAAGAGAGGACACTGAAAGACAGCAAGAGTTGGTGTGGCAGTGATTTCCACACGTGTGTAAACACACAGTCCTGAGAATTTACACGTTTTGAGCACAGCTCCGTGTGATTCCTGTGTGAGCAAGTGTGGATCATGTCTGTGGGATGGGAATTCTCTAATAGGAATTTGGCAAAGGTGTATCTTAAAATATTCTGACTTGCTGATCTCTGAATATTGCTTTAACCTGGTCCTGTCTGCCACCAGACGTGAATCAACGTCCTGATGCCTTGCTATGAGTAATCCTACCTGTTCTGCTTAATCCATGAATAATCAATGCAATGTAAATGTGTCTTAATCCCTCTAATAAAACCCCCGGCTGGGCAACCCACGGGGTCTTTCTCCCCAGGTCTTTCTCCCCAAGATGGGCGATGGTGGAGGAGACCCGTGGCCGCCGGATTTCTTCTCCCCGCGTGTCTGAGATTTATACACGCACTGGTTACGGTCAACCCCGGGTATCGGCAGGACCGATCCACCCCGCGACAAGTTGGGCTGGTTTATCAGGGACAGAAAGGGGCATAACAAACAAAGGGGCTGTATTTTGAAGTGCAGGCGGATGCCAGCAGGTACAGTAAGGACTGGGGTGCAGGCAGAAACGGCAGAAGTGAGTGGTGAAAAGCTAATGCCAAAGATCAGGAAGCAGCGCTGTGCTGAGCAGGCAGGCCCAGGCAAGCAGATCGGACGCAAGCCACCTGCGTTAGGAAGACCTGCTGTCTAAGGCAGGCACTGGCCAAATCCCACGCTTTATGTTTCCCTTCAAGAAAAACACTGAAGGAAACCTAATTTACGTTTACCTGTTAGGTGCCAAGGGCCATGCTGTATACTTCCACAAATGCTAACTCTTTAATTCCACTTTGTTTTTGAAGAAACTGAGGTTCAGGAAATATTAGTAACTTGTGCAAGGTCCAGGGGGCATAAAAGAACTAAAAGCCTCTGGTGATGAGCCCTTTGGCTGGCAGTGAGCTCTACCTCTTTTTGCAAAGCTTTTCAGTTTGGGGGATTGAAAAAATTGTTGGATGCTGTTCAAAGGCAACATCTGTCATTAATCGGGTTTCAAGTGTAGTTAAGTCCCATCAGGATGTGAGGTAAGTGAGGACTGAGGAAGGATGAGAGGCAGGGCCTAGGACCTACAGATGAGACACACTTCACACTGGAACGGATTCTCAGAGCCAGACTAAGTCCTCTGAGATAGGAGGGTAAAAGGCTCAGGCGACAGAACAAGGGAAAAAATGATGATGGTGGCCAGGCAGCAACCTAGGCAGGCAGATGTTCAATCACCTTGGACAGCAGGCTTTTGGGCCCCAGTATCAGAAAGTCCAGGGAGTGGCAGCATACCGAACCAAGGAGAATAGACAGGTTTTCAGGCAGATGTCTGAGTTCCTGACTTGGTAGTAGCATTCAGGAGTAGATGAAATCCCAGCTGAATGGGACACAACAGCGTGGTGCCCTATTCATTAATTAACAACTCAACAATGATTTATTTTGAACCTACTGAATTCAAGCATTTGTTCTAGCTTGGGGTTATATCAGTGAACAAGTCAGCGAAAAATGACTACCTCCATAGAATGTACTTTCCATAGAAGAAGGAAACCAACAAGTAATTCAGGCACCAAGGAACAAGGCAAGAGCATAATTTCAGAAGCGGATATTAGCAGCAAGATATCAGAGAGTTTGACTCAATTCTCTCTGCCTGAACCATCAGGCTACGACTTATACAGTTTCTTCTTAGTAAGACTCTGAAAGCTGCAATATGTCCAGCTGAAGGCCAGGAAAGCAGGAATGTCTCTGCTGATATTGGGGAATACATGAAAAGAAAGTGATCATGGATAAATGTAACCCTCATGTACATACGACTTGTTCATATCTTCCTGATTGCTGGTATGAGAAGGTTAGATATCATGAGGACACTCATGGTCACAACAGCCCTAAACTTTTACCAGGGCTGGAATGATTGATATTAACTTGGCGGTGGTGTTGACCAAGATGCTGGACACTAAAATTGTTCATTAAAATTAGTTTGCAAAATACTAAGTTAAATAAACCCATTTAAATTAACTAATATATGCAAAAGTAGGTAACTATAGATACAGGCATAAATTGAAGAAATTTTATATTTCTCCGGTGTTTTTTCTAGCCAAAGCAAAAAAATTTCAAATTAAATAAAAGTATCTGAGAATTAAGACATATAACTAACTTTCCATGTGTTTAAAAAAATACGCCTTTCAATCTAATCTTAAAGACTCATAAAATAGCAGAGCTAGAGGACCTCTAAGAAATTTCTGTGGCAAAGAGACCCTCCCGAGGCTATTTCAGTTCAGAGATAGTGCTGGATGCGGAGCCCATGGCTGCCCACCGCTGCCACACTGTCATGCCCTTTAGCGTGAAAGAAAGTGTGCTCTGTATGCCTCAGTTTTTTCTCAAGATATAAAATTTGCCTTGAAATTGTGTGCTAATGCTGACTCAGTTCACAGAACCTCCACAGGTTTCATCTACACACACCTATTTTTATTTGAGCAAGGGAAAATAACATTTAGTTGTTTCCTCTAATAACAAGTCTCAACAAAGCCAAAGCTAGTTTAGTCATTTTTAAAGCCATTCTTTTGTGAAATTTGTTTATCATAAACAGGCTGAGTCACTGTTTTCCCTAAAGATAAACAGGAGGAAGTAAATGATAGAATGATTATTCTGACATAGAGCTCGATAAACAAATTAACATATTTGGGTTTGTCTGCATAATGCAAATGTTTGTGATGCATTTTAAAAGATAAAAATCTAATTAATGAATAGTAAGAGCTCATTTTGTAGGGAACATAGATAGCTTTTGTTATAAAAGGGGCTAGGGAAACCAGAGGAAAGCAGCATTAGTGGTCCCCTTGGTCTCTACCCTTCAAGTTTCAACCATTTGAACAGCTACAATTCAACAAAGGATTGCCTGCTCAGCACACTCACATGCACACACATCTGAGACATTTGCCCATTGAAGCTTCTGAAAGTGGATAAGTGGGAGTGAACCAGGGAGGTGGAAAGAAGGAAAAGCAGACATGGTGCCAGGGATGCAGCCCAGAGCTTGCAGCCTAGAGCTCACTGTGGTTCTCCGTCTACAGAGGGGATAAATCAGGTTGCTGCTGACGCTCCCTTCAAGCTGGCAGGAACAGAGGGATACAGTGAGCATCTCCACAGCAGTAGTCAGTAGGTGCTGTGGCTGAACCTAGTGACCTGTACAAAGCACAGAGGTGTGCTATGGTTGTCTGCAATTCTAGACAGAAAAACAAAGCCACGAAGTCAACCATCTCTCATCATCCTCCCAGAGCTAACAGCTGGCCCCAGAAGAGGTTGTAGCATTGAGTGTTGGGTTACAGAGCATTTCCCTGCAAACCTGAGAACTGGTACTACAGAAACATTTTTTTTCTCTGAGCAACAGGCAGACTCTGCAACTGGACCCAAGGTTGGGCGGATAGAGAGAGGGAATGCTGCTGAGGTCTGCCAGTCATCATTACTGGAAGAACAAAGCAACAAAGTCAGCAGTCAGCCTCCCCCAGCTCACCACACCCCCACCCGTTGCAGCTGCACTGCAGGCAGCATCTGACTGCAGGGAGCAGCACTGGGATTTCGAGGATTTGGCACTCCATCACCCACCGCATTTGCCCACAGAGTTGGTTCTCTGTTATAAAGGTGACCTGAACACGGAGGAGATGCCCAACTTCCCAGGGAACACAAGACATCTCCCACCAGTCCTCAGAGATCTGAAAAGCCAAAGCAATGCAAGAGAACTTTAAAAAAGGTGTGCTTCAGCACTACCTGCTAGAAAAAAATGCAAAGACTTCTTACCAATTTACTAGAGAAGTGTTGCTTATACATAGAGAAGAAATCTATCAAATACCATGAATAATCAAGATAACAAGGCAGCTCAGAAAGGAAATAAAAAATCTCCAGGAAATAAAGACATGGAAATATGTGATTTAAATGACAGAGAATTCAAGTTACAGTTCTGAGTTACAAGAAAACACAGATAGGCAGTTTAATGAAGTCAAAACTGAAATCAATGAACAAATGAGACTGAAATCTTTTATCAAAGAGACTGAAACTTAAAGACCCAAATAGAAATTATGGAGATAAAGAACTCAATAAAAGAGATAAAGAATGAACTAGTGATCTTAGGAAATAGAGCTGACCAGATGGAATTAGTGATAGAATTAGTGATAGAATTAGGAAAGAATTAGTGATAGAAATCTAGACATGACAAGGAGAGAAGAAGAGGCAGACTTGAGGATTTAAAAAATGAAAGAACTCCATGAGAACAATCTGACTCTATCAAAAAGTGTAATATAAGAATAATAGGGCCCTGGCTGGTGTGGCTCAGTGGATTGAGCGCGGGCTGGGAACCAAAGGGTCCTGGTTCGATTCCCAGTCAGGGCACATGCCTGGGTTGCAGGCCAGGTCCCCAGTAAGGGCCATGTGAGAGGCAACCATACATTGCTGTTTCTCTCCCTATCTTTCTCTCTCCCTTCCCTGCTCTCTAAAAATAAATAAATAAAATCTTAAAAAAATTAAAAAAAAAAGAATAATAGGTATACCAGAAGATGAAGAAAGGGAGAAGGGAACAAAAAGCCTATTCAAACAAACAGTTGGAGAGAACTTCCTGAATTGAATGAAATAACACATAAAAAAATAATAATACAACACAATCAAATAGGGTCCATTTCAGGGGCACAAGGATGGTGCAACATACCTAAACCTACCAATGTAATACACCACATTAATAAAAGAAAAGATAAAAATCATATGATTATATCAATAGGTGCAGGAAAAACACTGGATAAGATGCAGCATTCACTTATAATTAAAATATTCAATGCAATGGGCATAGAAGGAAAGTACCTCAACATAATAAAGGCCATATATGACAAACTTTCAAGTATTATCATGTTCAATCTGTAAACTGAAAGCTTTTTCTCTAAGATCAGAAACAAGACAAGGATGTCCACTCTCACAATTCTTATTCAACATAGTTCTGGAAGCCTTAGCTTGAGAAATCAGGCAAGAGAAAGAAATAAAAGACATACAAACTGGGAATGAAGAAGTAAAATATTCGCTTTTCTCAGATGACATGATTATTTTTTTAAATTTTTTATTGTATTTACTGGAGTGACATTGGCTAATAAAATTGTATAGGTTTCAAGTGTGCAACTCTATAATATATCACCTGTATACTGTACTGTGTGCGTGTTCACCATCCCAAGTCCAGTCTCCGTTCATTACCATTTACCCCCTTTCCCCTCTTCCACAGGCTCCCACTCTACTCTCCCTCTAGCAATCACTTTACTATTGTCTGTGTCTATCAGTTTTTTTTTCTTTATTGATTTTACAGAGAGAGAGGAAGGGACAGAGAGAGAGAAACATTGATTCGGTGTTCCACTTATTGATGCATGTATTGGTTGCTTCTTGTATGTGCCCTGACCAGAGACTGAACCCACAATCTTGGAATATAAGGGAAATACTCTAATCAACTGAGCTACCTGACTATGGCCGTATGAGGTTATTTATTTATTTTCTTATTTTTATTTTTTTACTTATTTGTTTATTTATTTTTTTAAGTCCTTTACCTTTTTCACTTAGTCCCCTAAGCATGCTCCCCTTTGTACTTGTCTTTCTCTGATTGGCTTATTTTACTAGCATAAGGCTCTGCAGTCCATCCATGGTGTCTGTCACAGAAAGTAAGATTTTCTCCTTTTTCACAGCTGAATGGTATTCCATTCTATAAATGCAGCACAGCTTTAATCTACACTCATCTATTGACAGGCAACTGGGCTGCTTCTAAATTTTGGCTATTGTTAGTAACGCTGCAATGAACATAGGGGTGCAAATATTCTTTTGAATTAGTGTTTCGGGTTTCTTCAGATATATTCCCAGAAGTGGAATCACTGGGTCATAAGGCAGTGACATTTTAAATTTTTTTGAGGCAATTCCATACTGTTTTCTACAGTGTGTCTGCACCAATCTACATTTCCACCAACCATGCAGAAGCGTTCCCTTTTGCCCACAACCTCCAAAACACTTGTTTGTTGATTTGTTGAAGGTAGTCATTCTGACAGGTGTGAGGTGATATCTCATTGTGGTTTCAATTTGCATTTCTCTGATAATTATATTGAACAACTTTTCATATGTCTATTGGCCATCTGTATGTCTGCTTTGGAGAAGTGTCTATTCAGGTCTTTCGTCCATTATTTAATTAGATTTTTTCTTTTTTTGGTGTTGAGTTTTGTAAGTTCTTTATAAATTTTGGTTATGAATCCCTTATCAGATGTATCAGCAAATATGTTCTCCCATTCTGTGGATTGTCTTTTTATTTTGTTGATAGTTTCCTTTGCTGTGCAAAAACTTTTTAGTTTGTTATAGTCCTATTTGTTTATTTTTCTTTTGTTTTCCTTGCCCAAGAAGATGTATGAGAAAAAATATTGCTATGAAAAATGTCTGAGATTTTACTGCCTATGTTTTCTTCCAGGATTTTTATGATTCCAAGTCTTAGATTAAAATCTTTAATCCATTTTGAGTGTAAACTTGTGTATAGTGTAAGAAGTTGTCTGATTTTCCCAACCCCATGTGTTCATTAGACTGTCTTTACCCCATTGTATGTGCTTGCCTTCTTTGTCAAATGTTAACTGACCATAAAGTTGTGGGTTTATTTCTGTGGGCTCTCTATTCTATGCCATTGATCAATATGTCTGTTGTTATGCCAGTACCATGCTGTTTTGATTACTATGGCCTTGTTATTGTAGTTTGATATCAGGTATCATTCCTCCAACTTCGTTCATATTTCTTGAGATTTCTGTGGCTATATGGGATTGACATGATTCTTTATATAGAATACCTTAAAGGCTCCACAAATAACTATTAGAAAAAAAGAAACAAATACAGTAAAGTTACAGGATACAAAATCAATGTACAAAAATAATTGCATTCTTATATATTAACAATGAAATTTCAGAAAAAGAAATGGGATAAATTCATTTTGCAATTGCAACACAAAGAATACCTAGAAATAAACTTAACAAAGAATGTGAAGAAACTATGCACTGCAAACTGAAACTGCAAAGCATCAAGAGATTGAAAAAAACACAACTAAATGGAAAGATGTCCTATATTTATGGATTGGAAGAATCAACAGAGTTAAAATGATTGTATTACCCAAAACAATATACAAATTTAATGTAATCCCCATCAAAAATCCTAATGGTATTTTTTGAAGAAATAGGACAATAAATCATCAGATTTGTATGGAACCGCAAAGACCCCAAATAGCCAAAGGAGTCCTGAGAGACATGAACACAGCCAGCAGTGTTGCACTCCCTGACTTCCAACTGGACGATAGCCTGACAGTACTCACAACATCATCATATTGGCAGAAGAACACACAGACCCAGGGAACAGAACTAAAAGCCTAGAAATAGATCCACATGTATAAGGGCAAATAATTTTTGACAAAGGTGGTGAAAATACACAATGGAGAAAAAAGTCTTGAATAAACAGTGCCAGAAAGACTAGGAAGCCACATGAAAAAAAAGAAAAGTAGACTCTTGTCTTTCCCCATATATTAAAATTAATTCGAAATGGATAAAAACCTAACTATAAGACCTAAAAATTAAACTACATAGATGAAAACATAGGTACTAAACTACAGACCTTGGTCTTAGAAAGGATTTTAGGAATTTGAGGCCAAAAGCAAGGGAAGTAAAGGTAAAAATAAATAAAGGGGACCCTATCAAACTAAAAATCTTCACAGCAAAAGATGGCTCCAACAAAACAAAAAGGCAACAAACCGAATGGGAGAAGATACTTGTCAGCAACAGCTCCAACGAGGGGTTAATAGCCAAACATACGAAGCACTCATACAGCTCAACACCAAACAAACAAACAATCCAATTAAAAAATGAACAGAGGATCTGAACAGACACTTTCCCCAAGAAGACATGCAAATGGCGAATAAGTATATGAAAAGATGCTTAACTTCACTAGCTACAAGAGACCCGCAAAGCAAAATTACAATGGATGCCATCTCACACCTGTTAGAGTGGCTATTATCAACATGACAAGTAATAACAAGGGTTGGAGAGGTTGTGAAGAAAAAAGACCCTCATTCGCTGCTGGTGGGAATGAAAACTGGTACAGCCACTATGGAAAACAGTATGGAGGTTCCTCAAAAGATTAAGAATAGAGTTACCATATGACACAGCAACCCCTCCTCTGTGTATCTACCCCCAGAATTGAAAATATCTATTCTCGAAGATACATGCACCCCCATGTTCGTTGCATTATTCACAATGGCCAAGACATGGAAACAACTGCGATGTCTTTCAATACATGATTGGATGAAGTATTCACTATCTATATAGTGGAATCCTACTCAGCCATAAGCAAAGATGAAATACTGCCATTTGTCACAATATGGATGAATATGGATGATCTTGAGAATGCCGTGCTAGGTGAAATAAGACAGAAAAAGGTATCACACATATTAGTGAAACCAGATGATTTCACTAACATGTGTGATACAAAGCTGAAAGCAACAGATGAACAAACAAGAAAAACAAACAAACAAACAAACCAAAACTCATAGGCACAGACAAGAGCATGGTGGTTACTAGAGGGAAGAGGAGTGGGGAGGTAGTAAAAGGTAAAAGGGATAAAATATACGGTGACAGAAGAAGACTTGACTCTGGGTAGTAGGCCCACAAGGCAATGCAAAGATAAGGTATCATAGAACTGTACACTTGAAACCTACAGAATTTATTAACAAATGTCACTGCAATAAATTTAATTTAAAAAGATAAAGTTATATAATTAAGTAATATTGTTTCTAACTTTGATGTGCTTTTTTTATTGATTCCTTCTTCCTCCATATATACACAGATTCTGACATATATGTCTGATATATATGTCAGAATCTCACAAACCAACAAAGAAGCCATTTTCTAGATTTTTATTGGCTCTCTAGGCAAAATCCATGACCACGTGTTTGAGATCTAAGAATTCAGAATGGTTTACAACAGTACTCTTTCTGCTCAATAATATAATATAAGCTAAGATGCTCATTAGTATTTAAGACATGATTTCTACCCATGTGTACACTAGGATATTTTTTGGTAGTAAGTGACAGAAAATCCAAGTCAAATTAGTTTAAACAACAAAAGGGTTTGTTCGTCTTATACAGGGAAGACATAGGAAAAGATGGAATTCCAAGCATTTTTTTTAAAGATTTTATTTTTATTTATTTTTAGAGAGAGGGGAAGGGAGGGAGAAAGAGAGGGAGAGAATCAGCAATGTATGGTTGCCTCCCACATGGCCCTCACGGGGACCTGGCCCACAACCCAGGCATGTGCCCTGACTGGGAATTGAACCGGGACCGCTTGGTTCCCAGCCCGCGCTCAATCCACTGAGCTACACCAGCCAGGGCTCCAAGCATTTTTTTAAATCAGGGTTCTAGCTCTTTCTCCGCAATTCTTTGTGTTCTACCCTCTTCAGAATAGCAGCTTCGTCCCCCAACTGGCTTTCCCCATCTGGTCGAAATGGCCCCAACATTCACCTCTACACATTTCACCATCTAGCGGATGGGAGGCTGTCCACATTCTAGAATCCCCACCAAAAGCCCTTGCAGCCACTCTGAAGAGACCAGGTTAGGTCAATTATCCATTTCATTCCAATCATCGTAGTAAGAGGAATGAAATGCACTGCTTGGCTTAGTTTAAATTATTGCATTAGGTGTCTACTGCTGTGAGACAAATTATCCAATACTTAGCCGCTTAAAACAACAAGTAATTGTTTTCATGATTCAGGAGCTCAGGATGAAGCTCAGCTGGTTGCTTCTGACTCAGGATCTCTTATGAGGTCAACCCGCCGGTCGGTGCTGGAGTCTCACCTGAAGGCAGGGTTCAGAGGGGGTCTGCTGCTGACCCATTGCTGTTGGCAGGCCCCGGTTCGGTTCCTCACTAGTAATTGATGGAGCATTTCAGATCCTCATGATACAGGCCCCTCCACTGCCTGCCTGCTGTGCTCATGCCATGGCAGCTGACCCCCCACAGACTGAGTGGTCAGAGTCAAAGAGGGTGTGGTTCGAGAAGGAAGCCTCACTCCATCACCCCATCTCACAGAGAACATAGCATCAGTTCTGCCAAATCCTATTGATCACAGTGACCAACACCCGAAAAATGTGGAGGAGGACTACACAAGCTGTGAATACCAGGAGGTGAGAGGTTATTGGGGGCTATTTGGGAAGCCAATTATCACAGCCACCTACACCACTCTGCCGCCAGGAGCACTATCAGCTTCCCTAATACCACGCGGGAATTCAATATAAATTAAAGCCCATAGTTCCCACGGAATGCTAAAAATCTTGTGAGTTAATTTTTCTGGCCTCAGAGCCCACACAATAAAGTGAGCTCTGAGGCCAGAAAAATTCAAGCAACAAAACAAAACTAAGAGATTAATCTTTAGAGGATAAATCCCTTTCAAAACAAAGCATTTTGTAGCTCCATTAGAGTGGAATACTCCTTGACAAATAACTGGCCATTTGGAGAAAATTTTCACCTTTATCCTTTTTTAATCCTAATGTAGTATAGATATACTCCTTGCTTCGCCAGAAAGCATGTATTTAATGTTCCCATTGGCGAAATTCTCACTAGAGTAGCAGTCTTGAATCTCTAGTTCACAAATCAAATTTCACTATTTGATAGATTTCCTCTGATGTGTGAATAAATTCTTGAGGGAATGATAATTTATGCCAATAATTTCAAATATTAAGTATCATCAATTTTTCCTGGAAGTACAAATATATATTATCTTGCTCTCTATCACACTCTACAGTTTTGCTATGCACTTTTGTATCCATTTTCAAGTACAAACCTTTGTAGTATTGTCCGTTCACAAAATAAAGAAGTAAGAAATCTTTTCTTTCAGAGCAACAAATGAATCTCCTGGGGGCCCAGAGAAGAAAGTTATCTAATGTGAACCCCAAGAAGGAGTTAATCTATTGAGATGGACTCAGGCTGCTTATGGTTAACTGGGACTACATTCAAAATCAGAGTGTAGCAGCAGGTCACTGACAGCGGCCTCTTACATACTCTGCACGCTGGGAAGAAGGACAAGCTGAACCCTTGTTCTCTCATGCTTTGCCCTGCCTGCTCACGGTGTCAGCGTCCATGGCTGTGGGGAAGTTCCTTGCTCCCTCACGGCTCTGCTCACAACCAACCAAGAGATTGTGACCCACTCTGATCAAAATGTACCTCTATTTGTATTTACACCAACCAATCCAAACTGTACAATTTTTTTAAAATTATTTTATTGTTGTTCATTTACAGTTTTCTGCATTTTCCCCCCACCGCATCCCCCAACCCCAGCCAAACCCACCTCCCCCCACCCCTTGCTTCCACCCTCTCCCTTGGTTTTGTCCTTGTGTCCTTTATAGTAGTTCCTGAAAACCCTTCCCCTCATCGTTCCCTCCCCCCTCCCCTCTGGTTACTGTCAGATTGTTCCTAATTTCTAATGTCTCTGGTTATGTTTTGCTTGCTTTTTTCTTTTGCTGATTATGTTCTTATATAAATCCCTTTAACATTTCATACAATAAAGGCTGGGTGATGATGAACTCCTTGAACTTGACCTTATCTGAGAAGCACTTTATCTGCCCTTGCATTCTAAATGAGAGTTTAGCTGGATAGAGTATTCTTGGATGTAGGTCCTTGCCTTTCATGACTTGGAATACTTCTCTACAGCCCCTTCTTGCCTGCAAGGTCTCTTTTGAGAAATCAGCTGACAGTCTTATGGGAATTCCTTTATAGGTAACTGTCTCCTTTTCTCTTGCTACTTCTAGGATTCTCTCCTTATTTTTAATCTTGGGTAATGTAATTATGATATGTCTTGGTGTGTTCTTCTTTGGGTCCAACTTCTTTGGGACTCTCTGAGCTTCCTGGACTTCCTGAAACTCTATTCCCTTCACCAGCTTGGGGAAATTCTCCTTCATTATTTGTTCAAATAAGTTTTCAAGCCCTTGGTTTTCCTTTTCTCCTACTGGCACACCTATGACTTGGATGTTGGGATGTTTAAGGATGTCCTGGAGGTTCCTAAGCCTCTCCTCAGTTTTTTGAATTCTTGTTTCTTCATTCTTTTCTGTTTGGATGTTTTTTTCTTTCTGCTGGTCCACTCCATTGATTTGAGTCCTAGTTTCCTTCTCATCCCTATTGGTTCCCTGCACATTTCCCCTCATTTCCTTTATATTATCCTTCAGTCGTTCAAGTAATCCTTCATTTGTTCAAGTAATTTGTTCAATTTTTCATTGAATTCTGAGCATCCTGATTACCAGTGCTTTGAACTGTGCATCTGATGGGTTGGCTATCTCTTCCTCACTTAGTTGTATTTTTTCTGGAGCTTTGATCTGTTCTTTCATTTGGGCCATTTTTTTCTCGGTGTGCCTGTTACTGTAAGGGGTGGAGCCTTAGGTGTTCACCAGGGCGGGGTAACCCACGTCGTTGTGTTGTTATGCTGTCTGTGGGGGTGGGTCTTGAGAGAACAATGGCGCTTGCTCCACTCTCCGCACTGCTACCCCCAAGCAAGTTGGGCCCCTCTGTGCTGGCTCCGGGGTGAGTGGATGGGCCTGCACAGTTCCAAGTCCCTGTGGGTCTCCCCGACGAACTCTCTTGTGAGGCCGGGAGTTCCTCCCGCCGCCGCCTCAGCCCCCACAGGTGTATTCAATTGGCGGTTTGAGGTCTTATTTCCCCCAGTTGGTGGGTTGCTGCTCGGTCAGCTCCACTCCCAGCTTTTTCTCCCAGTTTATCTGCACACAAATTAGGGCCCACCCGGTCCACCAACCTCGGCCCCGCTGTGTCCGGGTGGGCTGGGTGCTAGCTGCGTTTTGGTCAGGCACGCCTGCCGCGGGTCTCTCCCGGCAGCTGCAGCGCTGCCAGTACCGCTCCACAAACCGCCGTCCTGCTGTGCGCTCACTGCCCGGCTCCGCCCCGCTTACCAGTCTGGATGAACGTGTCTTCTTTAACTCCTTGGTTGTCGGACTTCCTCTCAGTTCGGTTTTCTGTCAGATCTGGCTGTTTTTGTTCATTTAAATTGCTGTTTTTCGTCTTTTGGTTGTGTGAGGAGGCACAATGTGTCTACCTACACCTCCATCTTGCCGGAAGTCTCCCCAAACTGTACAATTTGAAAACCTCATATACATAAAACTAACTGATATGGGAAGTATAGGTAGAACATTTTCTCTAAAAACCCGGCATCTTCCTTGTCTCAGCAGAGCTGCCTTCAGTTTCTACCTGAGGCTGTTTCTTCTTGGTTTGCAAACTGTTTCTCAATAAAGTTTCTCTCCTTTTTCACCCTAGTGCCTTTATTGAATTTTGTTTATACCCCCTACTTAAAAGGAAGCAAGATATGTAAATATAGTCTTCACCAAAGTTAACAAGAATTTTAAAATAACCCATGGCTTTAAATTTTGTGTTCAAATGATAATGATGAATATTTATATTGATTTTATTCCTCGAACACTCCCAATTCCTGCCCTGGAGCAATTATAAGGACTTGCAATCCTCAGGCATTCTTATTTTTGAAGGCCTCAGCTCACATCATATAAAAAAAAAAAAAAAAAAACATAACGGAAGTCGTGGCATGTTGCCCAGGCCTTTTTAAGACATAGGGTACTTATTCTCCCGAGCTTTCAGAAAGTGTTGGATGCTGGGGGATCACAGTTAAGACCCTCATACAGGTATTGCTCTAAGTTATAGGGAGCTTCTCATCCAAACATACACTCCTATATCCTAGGAAGCAGCCCACACACCAGGATGTGGGAGAACACGTTCATGGTCCCCTCCTCAGTTTGGGACCATTCTGAAGGGTTATCCCAAATCAGGAGTTCCCAATGGGATTGGCCCAATTCTCACTGCAACTGTATTACAGTTCGGCTTCTCCTTCTGTCCATTCCTGTCCCCTTACCCTCTTACAGATATGTTCCAAAGAGCACTTCGTAGTAAACCTGCTTCCAAGTTACCATCAGAGAATTTTTCAGAACCTTTTTCTTGAACTAGATTTATGTACTTTGGGCATATGTGCTTATTTTCAAAATTCCTTGGTTTTTGTGTCTACTTTGCCCTAAATATATCAGTCAGTTTCTTCTTTGATCCACAATTTAAAGGCTAGGGCCAGTCAGGCCTCAATCACAGCTCATCCCACCTCAATATACGCCAGCCCAGTCCAGTTAAACATCCTAGCTTTTCTCAGAGTGTCACCAGCTTGGCCAGCAAGACTATAAAAATGCTTTACAGTGTTAAAAATCAAGTGTATAGTTTTATTTTGGTTCCTGGACTCTATTCCAATGTGTATATGTTTCCCTACACCAGCAAGTAATTCTAGAACACCAGCAGGGCATCCAGGAATTCAACTCAATTCTGACACACTACCTACCCAGAGATAGCATCAGATTCCACAGGTAAAGGGCTTAGTACCACAAGACCACCCTCTACTTCAGACACTAATTACAAGCCCAGATTGCTACCTGTGCTTCTGACAGGCTATAAATTAAAGGTTCCAAAGACCCCCCCATCCAACCCAGGATGCCAATTAGAAGTCCAGATTGTTACCTGTGCTTCTGACCGACTGACTATAAATCATAGGTTCCCCAGGACCCTCTATTGGGTTTGATTAATTTGCTAGAAAAGCTCACAGAATTTAGGAAACCAGTTTATTCACTAGATTACTGATTTATTACAAAGGATATTAAAAGATATAAATCAACAGCCAGATGAAGAGAGAGAGAGAATGAAGTACCAAACAAAGGAGCTTCTGTTCTCATGCAGCCTGGGGCCCTGCACAGTGGTGGGTAGAATCATTTTGGTTTCCTAATGTGGAAGTCCTCCAAGCTCTCTCCTTTTGGGTTTTTGGGGAGACATCATTACAAAGTCATGGTTAATTAATTAATTGGCCATTGGTGATTGATTCAATCTCTATTCCCTCTCCTCTCCCCAGAAATCAATGGATGAAAGTGGAGTTTCCAACCTTCTATTCATCTTTGGTTCCCCTGGCAACCAGTCCTCATCCTTACGTGCTTTCCAAAAGTCACCTTCATTAATATAAACCTAGTGGTTGTGGAAAGGATTTTTTCATGAATAACAAGACACACTTTTCACCTTTATGACTCTGAAGTGTTTCCAGGAACTGAGGACAAGAGACCAAATATAACAAAAGATGCTTCCATCGCTCTGGAAATGCCAAGGATTTGGGTACCTGTAGTCTAGGAACTGTGGATGAAGACCAACTATATATGAGAAATATATTTTGGCTATCTGAATGACTAAATATATATATATATAATATTATATATATGTGTGTGTGTATATATATATATGTATATCTTATAAATCACAGTATTAGCAAGTTTCCTTCCCATCAAGCCCCACATTTTCTTCTTCAGCCACAGTTTAAAGATATACCAAAATTTCAGAAATTCCATGGGCATGCTTTTCTCTGTCATTTCTTTTTTCCATCTTTATGTCTCCTTTTTCTTCTTTCTGAAATGCTCTAACATTTTCTCTGCTTTGGAAGTTCTTACTCATCCTCTTAGACTGCCTCAAATCTCATACACACTGTGAGAAACATTTCCCAAGCAGAGTTAGTCCACTTTCTCTTCCTCAAGTTCCTCATGCTACTTTGAACCAGCACAGGTGACATTCAATTATAAACAGTATCTGCCTACTCCCGCCATTAAACTATGAGGAACACAACTTTATCATACTCTCCTCTTTGCCCTTAGTACTTAGTACTAATGCCGATATTTAAAAATATTTTCATTGAGAGATAGTTTGTTGAATATATAATTTGTTGTAATCTAGAACAAGAAACTTATCAAAAAAAATGAAGAGTTATACCCATTAGCTGGTGAGAAACGATTGTAGAATTATAATGAGTTGAATAGAATGCACTAATTTCATTCAACTAGAATTTACTAAGAACTTATGTAGAATTAGAGCTCAGGTATATGTGGAAAGAACTTAGGAAGAATAATACTAAGTAGGTAAAGAGATTCAAACTTAGACATCCAAATGCAAGTGGTATGAAGTCTGAATTTACATGTTAGTGTTGTTTATTTAGGAGCAAAATCAATGATAATCTTTATTCAGCAATTTTTTTTCAGAAGTAAGGCAAATTATAATACAAACAAGATTGCACAGTGTGGTTCAGTTGGTTGGAGCATCATCCTATAAACTAAAGAATTGTGGGTTCAATTCCCAATGGGGCTCATGCCTAAGTTGTGGGTTTGGTCCCTGGTCAGGGTGTATGCAGGAGGCAGCCAATAGATTTTTCTCTCTCACATTGAGGTTCTCACCCTCCTTCTCTTTCTCTCTTACCCTCTCTCTAAAATCAATAAGCATGTCCTCAGATGAAGATTTTTAAAAAATGACTGAAAGTGTTTAATACACTTCAATGCCCCAATTTTAGCACATTAAATATTCTGTTTATACAGAAAATCGATACCTTGATTACAAATCATACTTACTATGCCATAAAAAAAGTTCCAAAAGTTCAACAACAGTTTATTAGTTAATTGGAGTAAATATTGGAAATATATTTAATCAAAATATCAAAACAGCAAAATATTAGAAAATTAGCCTAGAATGAGACCATCTGCAATTTTCAAAGGAAGGACTCTTATTTAGGTATATTCACCTACTAAATTGAACTATAAATTTCAATAACCACTAAAGTCCTTCTTAGAATGACAGACTAGAAGAAAGAATCATGATCTGCAATAGAATTGGACCTAATTAAAAAACTATGTCCATTGAATTTCAATTTAGGTAGGCCAATACAATGGTTCAGACCATCATCTGTTTTCTAATACAATCTTGGCCTGTTGAAGTCTTGAGAAATGGACTCATGTTTGACATTTCTGTGAACAATTCACTGCGGAGACTAATGATAATATCCTGAGAATAAGGAGCCAGCTTTCATCTCAAAATCGCACACAGTCTGCAGTCATCTAAGAGCTGCTGCTCCTGGATATGCTCCTCCTTTCCAGCCCACCTTTGGCAGCGTGGGGGGGGGGGGGGGGGGGGGGGGGGGGGGGGGGGTGGAGGGGAGGGATGGGGGAAAGAACGTATAGAGCTTTTCTATATGGTTGAGCCTTTTTTTGTTTTGTATTCAGGAGGGATTCACTGGAATTGTATTCTGCTTTACATATTCAGTCCAATGTGGCATTACTGCTTTGAAAGTTGCTGAACTGGGGAAACTAGTGGATTAATGGTTAGATATTTTTCTTACATTGTAAGGGAACACAGGCTTCATAAGCCATACTTTATTTCTGACTTATCTTTATAACACTTCTAAGTGGCCCTTATTATGATATAAAATTCACAGAGCCACACTCAGGACTTACAAAACAAGAATTTCAGGCAAGAAAAAAACAGTTTCCATCATATTATGAAGGAAATTATATTTTTGTGGGGAAAAAATGTAAAGAGAAGAGAATCTAAGAAACAGAGTTCAAAATCTGGGACTCCTACTACTTTATGTACTACTTCTTATTCCTCAATATGTTTAAGTTTTATGCTCAGAATCCCAATTAATAACAACTATGTATTGAATATTTACTACTTAGAGGGTTCTGTGTTACTCTCTACGACTCAGAGAAGATGCAAATATAAAAGTAAAATAAACAATCCCTCCTTTGAAGGAATTTGAAAATTGTGGTAGAAAGATAAACTAATGCTAATATTAACCGAAGTATAATAAGGACCATGAGACTAATATAAAGTGCTGTGAAATCATGAAGAAAGAAATGTAAGTGAAAGGGTGACTCAAAGATGGCTTTAACCAATCTGACTTGTTTGAACTGGATTTTAAAGAAAAGGAAAGATGTATGAATGGTAAGAAATAAGGAGACCTGGAATCTGAGCTGATGAAAAACCATAATTGAAGCGTCAATTAAAAAAAAAAAATACTGTCCACATACAGAGGGTGCAAGGTGTGGTAAAACAGAAGTGTAAGTTCAGATCATGTTTGTAAAGAACTTTGAGTGTTGTGCTAGAAATTGGATTTTATAATCTTTGGGAAATCACAGGCCCTTAAAGATCAGGTATAGAATTTAGAAAGATCCCACTAGAACAGAATAAAATGTGGAAGAAAAACTGGAATAAGAAAAGGAAAGTAGGGCTCATTGTTTCAGTCCAGGCAAAGATAAAGACCACTTGACTAGTACTAGAAGTTCTCGTCAAAGAGATTAGGAAAGACAAACAAAGAAAAGGCAACCAAGTTGGAAAATAGAAGTAAAATCAGCTCTGTTTCCAGTTGATATGATTTAATACATAGGAAACCCTAAAGGTTACACACAAACATACACACACACACACACACACACAAAACTGGTAGATCTAATGAATGGTCAAAGCAAAGTGGCAGGGCACAAAGTCACACACACACACACACACACACAAATGCAACTGCAATTCTATACACCAACAACGAACAATCTTTTTACAATTCCATTTACAATAACATCAATTCCATTTACAATAACATCAAAAAGAAGAAAGTGGTTAGAAATTAACTTAAGGAGGTAAAAGAATTGTATAATTAAAGCTACAAAACATTGTTAAAGGAAATTAAAGAACATGTAAATAAATGGAAACACATTCCATGTTTATGGATCAGAAGACTTAAAATTGTTAAAATACCAATACTACCCAAAGCAATCTATAGATCCAATACAATCCCTATCAAAATATTAGTGACACCTTTTTGCAAAAATAGAAAGGCCCATCCTAAAATTCACATGGAATCTCAAGGGACCTAAATAGCCAAAATAATCGTTTAAAAGAAAAACAAAACTGGAGATTCAAAAATGATTTCAAAACTCACTACAATGTTACAATGATCAAACAATGTTATGTGGGTATAAAGACAGATATGTATACCAATGGAATAAAGTAGGGAGTCCAGAAATAAACTCTCTAATGTACAGTCAAAAGGTTTTTGACAAGGTACTAAGACCATTTAATGAGAAAAAGAGTCTTTTCAACAAATGGTACTGAGAATACTGGTTATTCACATGTAAAAGAGTGAAGTTGGGCTCATACTTAACATCATGTACAAAAAATCACTCAAAATAAATAAAAGTCCTAAATATAAGGCCAAAACCAATAAAACTCTTAGAAGAACAAATTCATCCTGACATTGGATTTGGCAGTGATTTTTTCAGATATGACACCAAAGACATAGGTAACAAAAGAAAAAATAGAAAAATTGGACCTCATGTATATTTAAAAATCTGAGCATCAGAAAACATCTCAACGGAATAAAATGGCAACCCAGAAGAGAAAATATTTGCAAGTCAAATAGCTGATAAGAAATTAACATTCAGAATATAAAGATAACTTCTAAAACTCAAAAACAACAAAAAAAGACAAACAGTACAATTCAAAATTGGGCAAAGAATTTGAACAGACATTGCTCTATAAAAGATACACAAATAGCCAATAAGCTTACAAAAGTATAACCAGTGTCACTAATCATTAAGGAAAAGCAAATCAAAACTACAAGGCACCACATTATACCCATTAAGATGACTACTGTCAAAAAAAATAGCAAGTGTTGGCAAGGATGCAGAGAAATTGAAGCCCTAGTATACTAACGGTGGAAATGTAAAATGATACAGCCACTATGGAAAATAGTATGGTGGCTCCTCAAAGAATTGAAGATAGTATTACCTTGTGATCCAGCTTCTGGATGTGTACCCACAAGAATTGAAAGCAGAGTTTCAAAGAATATGTTATACCATGTTTATGGAAACAATCCAAGTGCCCATCAAGGGATGATGGGTAAGCAAAATGTAATATACATACAAGGAATGTTATTCATCCTTAAAATGGAAGGAAATTCTGACAGATGCTACAGCATGGATAAAACTTGAGGACATTATGCTAAATAAGATAATCACAAAAGTCAAATACTATATGTGAGATAATAAAATATATATATATTAAAATATATATATATTTAAAAAAAAATATATATATATATATATCTGTTCCCAGTTCCTGGCACAGAGCTCCAAAACCCTTCAAATTTCCTAAGTGATAAGAGCATTAGGAGCATCTTTTGCTCTTAGAGGTGACTCTGGGTGGGCTACTGGGTGGCAGCTGGTCACCAGAAGGGCCAAGCCATGGTTAGAAGATTGGAGTTCTCACTCCTCCCACCTTCTCCAGAGGAGGGGTGGGAGCTGGAAATGGAGTTAATAGTTGGTCACATCTGTGTAAGAAAGCCTCCCATAAAATGCCAATAGTATTGGGTTCAAGGAACTTCCAAGCAGGTGAACACTTCCACTAGAGGAGGGAGAGGCTCCCCAACTTCACAGGGACAGAAACCTCTGTGGTGGGGATCCTCCCAGACCTTGCCCTGAGGTGTCCATCTGTACCCTTTATCATATCGTCCAATAACCTAATTAACATGAGTAAATGTTTCCCTGCGCTCTGTGAGCCACTCCTAAGAGGTGCTCTAGCTATTTAATCAAACCAGAAGATGGGGTCATGGGAACCTCTGATTTGTAGGCCGTTGGTCAGAAGCATATGTGTAACTTGGAGTTGGGACTGGCCTCCGAAGTGTGTGCGTGGGGGTGGGGAGACATCTTGTAAGGCTGAGTCTTTAACCTGCAGGATCGCGTGCTATCTCCAGGTAGATAATTCAGAATTGAGTTTATTTGTAGGAACCCGATCGTGTCACAGAGAGTCGCTCGGTGGTTGTGTGGGGAACCTGTCCACATATTTAATTGGGTCTTAGAATCTTTACACTTATGACCACTTATAGGAAGTACTTAGAGTAGTCAAAATCATAGCGACAGAAAGTAGAATGGTGGCTGCAGAGAGATGGAGGAGGGGAAATGGGTACAGTGTGTTAATTTTAGAAGATGAAAAGAGTTATGAAGATGGATGATGATGATAATTACACAACATTATGAATGCATTTAATACCACGAAAATGGTAAGAATGGCAAATTTTATGTTACATGTACTTTACCAGAATAAAAGAAAATATTTTAAAATAAAGACCACGTGGAATCCCTGGACGGGTAGCTCAGTTCGTTGGAACACTGTCCCAATAAGGTTATGGGCTGGATCCCCGGTTAGGGCACACGCAAGAATCAACCGAAGAAAACATAATTAGTGGAACAACAAATTAATGTTTCTGTCTCTGTCTCTCTCTCTCTCTCTGTCTCTCTCTCTCCAGCCCCTCCTCCTCCTCTCATTTCCTCTCTCTCTCAAATGCCAGCTTTGTTACAAAGTAAATTACTTTATATGTTTGAGTATAAATAGCACTAGGTTTTAAGTGAGATTGGGGAAGGGCTATCTAACCATTTTGGATAAACGTGGCTTTGGTTTACCACAGTGTTGTTTGTGCCCAGCAGCTCAGAAAGTTTCCATCAACAGGCACCTCGTCTGGAGTCTAGAGATTAGTCCAGACATGAGGTATCTATTCTCACTCTACACAAACTTTCTGTTACCAAAAACACATCTAAATTTGAATGTTATTATAGTTTTAAGATCATATTATGCCTACAACAGCAGTATTTTATCAGCAATTAAATTAGAAGAATCTGCAAAAACATGTATTTAGGCTTGTTACTTACTCTCATAAAATACAGTTATAAAAATAATCTGAAGATGCAATTATTAATATATTTCTTGAATATGTTTGACATAATAACCTGCAAAGAAAAAAGATTTCACATGCCCAATTCACCAAAATGATGGTTTTTACTATTTTTTGCAAAAATCATATTGATTTTCCTCCTGATTTCTTTTAGGTTTAGTTTAATTTCGAATGACTTTGAACATCTTTATGTGAAAGATCCTAAAATGTAAAAATTGAGGACTGTAGATGTCCCTCAAATAGACATTTTTTAAATCCACAAATTAGAAATCTAACTATGGACCCGGATATTGTTCCATTTTTGTTTGTTTGTTTGCATACCTAAGCTGCATACCAACAATAATTAGTTATATCACTATTTTCCTTTTATACGGGTGGTCTCCTGGCACTGACTTGGTGCATGTCACTGATATATTAATGAATGTGAACACTCCATTTACATGTCTTATATTGGTTCTCTCAGGATTGTGAGGAAATTTCTCTTTTAAAAATATTATAACAAGGTAAATATTTATTATTAGAGTTACTGGAGAATGGTATGTAAAACCCATAAATTCCCCATTTTTCTAATAATTTGAGATCTGATGTTTTCTTTTAAATTCTTGTTAATTTTAAAGGGCAGAGGACATGAATAGACATGTCTCAAAAGAAGACATATTGATGGCCAATCCACACATGAAAATCTGTTCACTGTCACTAGTCATGAGAGAAATGCAAATTAAAACAACAACGAGATATCACCTTGCACCTGTGAGAATAAATATATTAAATAAATCAACAAACAAGTGTTAGGGAGGATGTGGAAAAAAGGGAACATTTGTGCATTGTCGGTAGGAATGAAAATTGGTGCAGCCACCATGGAAAACAGTTCCTCAAATAATTGAAAATAGAACTACCATATGGCCCAGCAATTCCACTGCTGGATATTTATTTAAAAAATAATCGAAAACACTAATTTAAAAAGATATATGCACCCCTGTGTTCATCGCAACATTGTTTACAATAGCCAAGACACGGAGGCAACCTAAGTGTCCACTGATAGATGCGTGGGTAAAGAAGTGGTGCATATATACAATGAAATATTACAGCCAGAAAAAGAAAGGTATTTTGCCACTTGTGACAACCTCGATGGACCAAAAGCGTATTATGCTAAGTGAAACAAGTTAGAGAAAGACAAATAACATATGAATTCACCTACATGTGGATTCTGAAAAACAAAGTAGTCACCCTGACTGGTGTGGCTCTGGATTGAGTGCTGGCCTGGGAACCAAAGGGTTGCTTGGGTTGCGAGCCAGGTCCCCAGTGATGGGTGTGCAAGAGGCAACCAAACACTGATGTTTTTCTCCCTCTTTTTCTCTCATCCTTCCCCTCTGTCTAAAAATAAATAAATAAAATCTAAAATAAAATAAAATAAAAAACAAAGAAACTAGCAAACGAAACAGAAATAAACTCATAGATACGTAGAACTAATTGATAATTGCCAGATGGGAGGGGGGTTTGATAGATATGTGCGAAGATGAAGGGATTAAGATGCATAAATTGAAGTTATAAAAACAGTCACTGGAATGTAAAATACAGCATAGGAAACATAATCAATAAGTAATATCTACATATGGTGTAAGATAGGTACTAGACTTATTGGGGTGATCACTCTCTAAGCTATATAAATATCTCATCACTACATTGTACACCTGAAACTAATATAATATCATATGTTGACTGTAATTAAAAAATAAAAATAAACTGTTATTTTTTTTAAATCATCCCAGAGAAAAGGTTGGGCTTTCTACGAAATTATTACTCAAGAAGTTTTTATCAGAAATTTTTCAAAAACACAATATATAAACAGAAGCACATAACCCTTGTTGTCCTAAGTCAAAAGTTTAAAGAGACAGGGTTAGGATTTGGGGATTTTCCACAAGTCAGCAATTGTTTAAATATCTGGCTGAAGTAGAGTAAGGAAAGATCACAGAAATCAATATGTTGGTAGACATGAACATATAAAAACAGCAAAATTAAAGGTTAAACAGCAAAAATAAAAACAAGTCATAAGCAAATGAGTCTAAGTCTAGCCGTAGCAATCCCTATTTATCATAAACATTTAATTACCTCTGATAGTGTGTAATAATGGTGTGAGAAAGAGAGACCGGATTACTGGGCGGGTTTGTTGTGTATAAGAATAAGTTTAACACAAAGAGTTCTCAAAATAACTTTGTAATGTTTTGTATCTGTTTGAGGTTCTAGTTTCCTTTTTTTCAGGTAAGTATAATAGTGCCCACTGCCCAAAGAGAGATCTTTAGAGCAATGTCTGTTCACTAAACTACTACTCTGAACGCCTGCTGTGAGCTGGTCTACTTGTTAGGTACTCTGGATGTGTTAAGCAGAATCTGTAAAGTACATAGATACTTAATTACCCCAAGCAAAAGAGACTTTAAGTGCTCGTAAAGGTAGGGATATCAGAAGGATCAGCAGACAGCGCTAATCTCAGGGACATCCAAATCCAGGGTATTGAAGTTTATAAGATTTTCCTTCTCTTCTTTCTGCTTCTCCCAATTTTCTGGCTTCATTCTGTAATGATGGAAGCTCTACAAAGCCTAACCCATAGTTTCAAGCAGTCCTAAGCTTACATTCTCCATATTCTCACAAAGAGAACAGAATTCTTCCCTGTTGCCATCATTTTTAGAAAATAGAAAGAGCTTTTACTGGCCCAGTTTAGGTCACGTGCCATCCTAGAACGTGAGCAGCCCAGGAATTGGTACATAGTTGGTTCATCTGTCTTGCCATTAAGGGACCAGAAGAGTGAGATGGTGAATCCAAAACACATGGAGAAGGAATAGTTTTACAGAGAAACAGAGGTGTTATTAGAAAATGAAGCTTTAATAGAAAGCAGTTCTTGGCCTCAAGCCATTCACAATTTGGCAATAAATGCAATAAAATTAACTATAGTACTGTAATATGAGTGTTATACCAAAAGTAATCATAGAGGCCTCATGGACAAAGATATGGCAATACAAATTTTAGCTGTACCAAAAGAAAAATGGTAGTTGGCTGCAAAAAATTCCCAAAGAGGTCATATTTGAACTAGGTCTTGAATAATGAAAGGGAATTTTGCAAGTGAAAGGAAACAAGGGCATTCTTACTGAAACTGTTGAAATGGAGTTTTTAAAAATGTAAAAAAACAGAACTGGGCTTTTGGAGATCAGTTAGTGTCCCAGTATTGTTTTCACAAATGGGCCATGAGAATAAGAAGTAGATTAAGGGAGAGGGATCAAAAAATAGGTTGACATCACCTTGCAGAGGTTTTCAAATGTCATGGCAAGGATTTCAGACAGTGTCAGACCAGACAGATACTCAACTGGTCCAATAGCCACATGTCAAACTTGCGGTAAGGAAAGTATCCTAAAATGAACAAATTGGGAGGTCCATTGAGGGACTGAGAGTGGCACTTCCTCTCACTTGTTCTCATGGAGAGGATAGCCGTGTGTTGCAGTGTACGTGTATCCCTATCAGTGGACAATTCTATCTAGTTTCTGCTACTCTGAGTGGTAGCGAAGAACTAGATGGCTTTGTATTGCTATCTTATTACTATTTTCTGTTGCTAAAAATGTACCACAAACTAAGTGACTCAAAATGGCATCCATTTATCATCCCAGAGTTTTCATGGGTCAGGAGCCACCGAGTTGGTGGTAATTTGTTATCGCAGCCAGCCGTGGGACAGTCCACAAAACCATCGACCGAAGATAAGAAGAGGGAAACCACAAAAAGAGCTGAGCTGTCACTGTTAATACTGGAACCAGCTCTTTGTCAGCAACTCCATGAACAAAAATGATGATTGCAAGCAGTCTAGTAAAGTCAGACAAAAATATATATCAAGAGGATTATTTGATATCTCAACTGTTAAAATAGACTAACTTATGTGTATATGGTGGCTTGAATATTAAAATAAAGCCACCATGATTAACCAAACCTTTCAAACTAGTGTTTATTTAATCTTGATCACAAGTTTTTTAAGGTTTATTTTTATTTTTTTTTTAAGATTTATTTTTTTTTATTTTTAGAGAGAGGGGAAGGGAGGGAAAAAGAGAGGGAGAGAAACAGCAATGTATGGTTGCCTCTCACATGGCCCTCATGGGGACCCGGCCCGCAACCCAGGCATGTGCCCTGATTGGGAATCGAACCGGGACCGCTTGGTTCCCAGCCCGCGCTCAATCCACTGAGCTACACCAGCCAGGGCATAAGGTTTATTTTTAGACATTTGCACTGTTAGTAGTTTGTAAGTAGTATAACAACTCAGTGGTCCATGGATATAATATATAAATAATTAAGCATACAGATTTTGAGGGTAGATGTTTTGTTTTTTGTTTTTACTGTTAGGAGTCTTAAGGTCATATCCATAAAAATGGAAAGATATTGGAAACTCAGAGTCATGGGCTTGTCATGCTAAAATTTATGTTTTAGAAAATTGGTAGTTGTAGGAAAAGTCAAGATTGAAAAGGACGACCAGTGAAGAGGTTCTTGGAGTACATTAAACACACTAGGTCACTCAGACTGAATTATGGGTGAAGGTAGCAGCACAGTCTTTTAGTTAATATAGTTAATTAATATAATAATAATCGATATACAGTATTATCAAGTATGTGGCAGTATCTGTGACTTTGTATTGATCTTAATAATTTTGGGCGGCAGATCCTATGTTAATTCTATTTTAGAAAATCTTATATTCAACAAATATTATTATTTATTATAGGCTTATTGCTTTATTAGGGATTGAGGAAGAAATTAAAATGATGTTGAGGTCAAGGTCCTTTCCAAGGTCACACAACTTCTTTATAATGGCTGAATGACTGGTACCACATTAAGGTCTGACACCTATTTCTAAAGGACAAAATGAAGGGCAGAAGACAGAAGGAAAAACATGAAATACCTTAGCATTAGTATAGTTGCTCAAAACCTATTGTCTGGAGGCAGTTGATATAGGAAAAGCAACAGAGCCCTGATAAACAGCAGCATTTCAACGTACTTTTGATGTCCTGGAATTGTAGACTTGGCTTATACTAATGAGCAACTAAGAGAACATCATCACATTCAAATACAGTAGTTTCCTGTATAATTTTTCTCAACCACAGCTAATTTGATTTCTAATCATATGATTAGATGTTAACCGTACTTTGCTATAGAAAGCACAATTTAATTTTGGATTAAATATTCCAAAATAGTGTAATAAATATTTCTAAAGTTGTAAATGAACTTGAATGTTCATCTAGTTCATCCTTCTACTTTCATCCTTCTCTAGTGGATCTGTAGGTCAGATCTACATAGAGGTGGTTCCAATCCCATGTCCTAGTTCTGAAGTACTCTGATATGATTAAATACAGCACATTGAGAATTTATATGCTAGGCACAATGTCTAAAAAAAGGAAATTAAATTCCCTTGGTAGTACTCCCTTATTAAAAAATAATAATTATTATTATTTTTGACATTGAATGAAGCAATCCTAAACTCCCTTCCTCTTTTATTACATATTATGAAGAAATTTTCCTTTTAAAAAAATATAAACTTACTCTTTCAATTGCACTCCAGTTTCAGTTTCAGACAAATAATGTTGAGTAAAGCATGATTCAAATTGTAATCACTGTCAAATTAAGACCATTAATTACCTGTGTTCCCTCACTCAACCTAAGCAAAATGTATGTAATTACTGGGATAATTCAATCCAGAAAAAACATTTTGCTGCAATTGCTAGATCTCTCCCTGACATTTTGATTTATATTTGGTATGGCACAATTCAACCTGAATATTCTTGAATTTTTCCACAGCCAGAAAACTCAATCCCCAGTGTCTCTCTAACACTGAGGCCAGGTTACTTCACCCTGGGATCAAACATCGCCGTTCATTTTCAATGGCTATTCAGTAAAATAACCTTAATTCTTTGTGACTTTTTTGGCTACTTATATTTACATTAATTGTGTATATCGTATGCTTTTTATTTACTACTTTATCATCTATTTATTTTACACCTATTTCTCCCTAGCAACACACAGTTCTCAGCCCGAAATCTGCTAAAGTCTTGCATGTTTTTGACAAAGAGAGAACTTACGTAGTAATAATAATAAGTTTTCATTAATTAATTCAAACATTATAAGTGACAGTTATTGTATAATTTTTCTTTAAATTCACTGGCTTATTTGAACCTTATTACAATCCTAAGGAATATGTTCTATTTATACATGAGGAAACTGAGGCCCAGGGATGCTAGTCTGGTTCCTCAAGAAGCAGCTGCCAACATGAGACTATTTATTAGACATATTTATGAGACATTTATTAGAGGAAATATTTGTGTAAGAAAATAGGCAGGGAGCTATAAGAGTAAAGGAGAAAAAAAAAAACAGATTACATTACAATTCTGACCAAAATAAAGGAGAGAGGAAGAGGAAGTTGGGTGAAAGCACCCTAGAATGTTTATAGTCTATGGAAGTTTTGGCAAAATTGTTGGAAGCTCGTGAGCCAAAGTCACCCACAAAAGAGAATGGGTCAGCCTAGTTTCTCTGTCACTTTCAGTGTTTGGCCAGAGCAACCTTGCAGAAGGCATGGCCGCAACCCAAACACAGGAAGGGACTTCCAAGCCAGCAGTGAGAGCCGCCAGTCGGTTACGCTCCCTGTGTTCTGGGAGGTGTGTTCTCAGGGCCGCCACAGCAGTTCAGTGGTGATGCTGAAACCCGGCCTGTGTATCCCTGACTCCAGACACCGTCCTTTTACAGTTAAGGTTGTTACGGCTTCCATGACCTTTGTTTGCGTTTTCTCTTGACTCTGGTAATAATTTATTCAACATTTCAAAATCAGAATTAGAAAATTTTACTTGCATTAAAAATAGGTTTTGCCATTTTTCTTTTTTAACATTAAGTAAATTATTTTCATTATCTTTAAGATGGTAAATAATTTAATAAGCAATCCAACATCCATAATGAAGCTTACATGTCATCATAAATGATGATTCCTAAACCCTAAGCACTGCTTTCATGTAGAAAAAATATATTATTTTACCTCAAACTTTGGATCAATTTAGTAGGCTTTATACAGGAAATAAAATAAATCATGACTCAAAAATATGTTCCCCCATCACTCCTCGGCCTTTTGGGTCAGATCAAGTGCAGTGTCAAAAATATGTTCCTTTCTAAACTAAACCTGCAGATATTTCTACTGGACTCAGAATGTGCATGAAATATTGGGATGGAATTAGATGTTGGAGACGACTAGATGCTCTTTTTCCATGCCCTTCCCTGACTCATCCATCAATACCTCATTATCCTACAGCCCGTTCAAATAAGCCACCTTCTTAAAAGACTGGTAAATCTGTTAGCATTTGCTGTGCATCAAACCACCCCAAAACACAGTGGCTTTAATGACAAATCATTTTTCTGACGTCAATGCTTGTGAATTGGCAAGGCTGATTTAGACTAATCTAGGCTGTACTCACTTATACGCCAGCAGCTTAGCCATACTTCTTAACTTCACAATGCCTCAGTTTCCTCGCCACTCAAATTGGGTTAACCTCTTAAGTTATCATAGTAGGTTAAATAGTGGCCCCCCAAATTCATGTCTACACAGAACCTGAGAATATGATCATTTGGAAATAAGGTCTTTGTAGATGTAATCAAGTTAAGATGAAGTCATACCGGATCACGATGGGCCAAATCCAATGACTGATATCTTTATAAGAGGGACATTTGGACATAAAGATGTGGACAGATGAAAGAAGATGTGAGATGGGGGGAAATGCCATGTGAAAATGAAGACAGAGATGGAGTGATGAATCTACAAGTAAAAGAATGTCAAGGATTGCCAGCAACCATCTTGCAGACGCCTTGATTTCAGACTCCTATCCTTCAGAACTAGGACAGAATACATTTCTGTTATTCTAAGTCATTCAGTTTGTGGCAATTTGTTGCAGCAGCCCTGAAATACAAACACAGTTGTTGTGAGATTAAGTAGGACAATTTATGCAAAGAACTTAGAGCTGTGCCTATAGTAAGCATGCTCTGAAACTTATTTTATTTTCTCCTTTTAAACACTTTATTTATTTATTTTTAAATAGAGTGGAAGGGAGGGAGAAAGGGAGGGAGAGAGGCATCAATGTGTGGTTGCCTCTCGCACACCCTCTACTGGGGACCTGGCCCGCAACCCAGAGATGTGCCATGATTGGGAATAAAACCAATGACCCTTTGGTTTGCAGGCCAGCACTCAATTCGCTGAGCCACACCAGCCAGGGCTTATTTTATTTCCCTTTCATTTCTTAAGCCAGGGCTTATTTAAATCCAGATTGAAACTCTTAAAATGTAAATATGACCAGGGCACATTCCTGCATAAAACTTTCCAGAGGCTTTTCATTGTCCACATCATGGAGTCCAAAACCTTAAGATAGCTCAAAATGCCCTGAACATAATCTGACCAGACTCCCACCTCTATATACTTCTTTTTCCTTCATTCTCTCTTCCCCAGCGATACAGACCTTCTTTCAAATCTTTGTTCTTTCCCATCTGCTGACATTCTAACATGTTATTCCCTCTGCCTGGGGCATGCTTCCCTTTCCTTTCCCAGGACACTCTCATCCTTTAGGTTTCTGTGTAAAGTCCTTTAAGGGAGGCTTTCCTGATTAGCTGAGATCCTGCTATCCCACTTCCCTTCGTGCCCTCTATTTCTGTCCTCTGCTACATTCCTCACACTTGTGCATGTTCATTTGTATTCCTAGGGACACTGTAAGCTCTGAAAGGACTGGTCACAGTCGTCCTATTCTTTGTGCTTAGCCAGTACCTGGCATATAGTAAGCCACTACCTCAATAAAAGTATATTACATAAATAAGTGAATAAGATTATTTAAATACAACAGCAAACATACAATTATGACTTCACAGGAGAATAGATGGATAGGCTCGCAGGTCACCTAGGACAAACTAAGAGTCAGAATTTTGTGGATAGGAAAGTCACCAAAGTGCATTTATTTCAGTCTTTTCCCATATTTCATTTAGTCAGAATGAGTCACCAGAAGCCCAGTGGGGTAAGGCATTTGCTTAAATGCTTTATAGTCATGAACGAATGGCCAAACTGAAACCAGAATTCCTTTTCCTACTCAAAGAGTTTTTCCATAGCATTGTGCTGCTTACACTAAACAGAGGTGGAGCCAGGACCTTTAAGAAATAAATGAGTAAGAGACAGTTAACACAACCGCAGGAATGGACCTGGGGAAAACACCAGCTTTGTTTTCAGAGGACAAAAACAATAAGCGACGAGGCGAGAGTATTTTAAATGACTCCAGGATTGCCTAATAGGGTGATTCAAAACTGATGGGAAGTAACTCAAATTCCTTAAGTGCAGTGAGGGAATGTGTAACTAAGGGAGGAGAAATAAATTCCTGAGGCGTAGCGAGACTGTGATCTGGGAGGAAAAGAGAAATTCCCTAAATTGAGATAGAACACAGAAGGAACAAAAGAATTATGAAAGACCTGCGGTCTAGTAGTGTCTGTCCATCCAAGCCAAAAATCCTTCCTGCCTACTTGCCCCTAAGAGCTCTTGTCAGCTGTCCGTCTCCCTGGTGGCCATCAGAGCTGTAAGATAACAAGAACCAGGAACCAACGATGCCGGTTAGCACAGATCACGTAACAGCACTCTGTGTGTGTGTCAGAGTGGGGACAAATGTTTTTAGTCAGACTCCTGTTCCTCCTAAATCCACAAATCCTAGTGTGAACACTGGTGTTAGGCTAACTCTTCTGCTGTTGCAGAATTCTGCCTGTTTTTCCTATACATTTTTTCTAAGTAAAAGCCCAGTCTTCTATTCCCTCTACGTACACTTCTGAGTACGAGCATACCTTGCTTCATTGTGCTTCACTTTATTGTGCTTCACACGTGTTGTGTTTTTATAAACTGAAGGTAAGGCCCTCCATCAGCAATAAAATTATGGCTCGCTTTATCATGATACTAGCTTATTGTGGTGGTCTGGAATGGAACCTGCAATATCTTTGATGTACGCCTATAAATAAAATTATATCTTCTCTCTCAATCAACCTGGGAAATTCAGTTACCTGACCCTCTTCTGTCAATAACCAATCAGTCCCTAAATCTCAACCATTCTGAGTATAAACAAGAAGACCTTTCATAATTTAGCCTCAGCTAACTCCTACAACAATCTCTCCAGACATACACACTCTATACTTTAGCCACACTGCTCCCTGAAATCTTTAGGTATTTTTTACATTTTTATATTTTTGCTTATTATTCATTTCTGGAAGGGCAAGTGATAACAGTAATTTAATTCTAAATGTTCTGACAAAAGAAAAAATTGAGTCAAAATTATATATTCATATGCAATTTTAAATATTATAAAATGTTAATATATTTAAATGCTCATATGTATAAATATATTCTATATAATAAAGTATGCAGCATGTACAATTATAAAATCCATATGCATAACATATACACTATTCATTAATTATTCCACTATACTTATATGAAAATTTAGAGTTAGCAATTTATATGCACATTGAACCCATTAAATGCTAATGACTGTTTAAATATTATTTAATAATAATTTATTTGCAACTCTTTTAATAGCAGTAGCAAATATGATTAAGCATAATTAAACATAGCCCATGGGAGATGAATGCCTAAAAATCCACATATGTCTTTTTGGGGGATTTTAAGTAGTTACTCAGAGGTGTTTGGGTAATATAGTGATTTCAATGAAGATGTGTTTAGTGATAAAAATTAGGTAATTCTGTACTTTATAACCTTAGAGTTATGACTCTTCTTTGTACTTACACTGTCTTTTGCTTATAATTCTAGTATAACATTTACTTTGTTTTGCCCTTTGGAACAACTATCCACATAAGCATAATTTTCCATTAAGAATACAGCTCATAGAGTCTAAGTGTAAATTTATTTGATCTGTGTGAACACAATCACTGTTTAAGGGAGTCATAAAATAACCTATGTGGTTCTCTCAGGAACTTAGGACACTTGAACCCTTAAACCAATTTTACTGCCTACCTCAAATTTCACCCGACAGGCTATCTCCATGGATATTGAAGTTGCACCTGTTTCAAATATTTTCTAGGTTATTACAATAACATGTGAAATGATCTCTTTGTAGCTGGTCTTGTCTTTCTTACAATCCCTCCTTTACACTGACACCAGATTGATGTTTCTAATGAAAATCTGATCAGACCATTCCCTGCTCATTCCTAATTTATTGGCCAGAACTGTGATAAGAAATCAATGTCACACAAAAATGAGAAAATTGAGGAGTTAAATAAAGGAGCTATTTTCAAAGATGTGAGCAATATTCAAGAAATGGTAACCCAGCACTCTCAACAGGAGAAAGCCATTATGACAAGGTGCTCTAAAAGGGAAAGGGGAGAGAGCCTTGAGAGAGCTGCAGCTACAGAGCGTGACTACTAGAGGAGACTGTGGTCCTCGAGAGAGGAAGGCAGCCATTGTCACAGCTAATTGACTTAGATCTGGTGACCTAGAAGCAGAGCATAAGAGGAAGTTCTGTACCAAGGGATTCACGAAATCTGTAAGGGAGAAAGGAAAGCAAGAAAAGGCAAAGGATAGAGTTAGGCGAAAATGTGATTTCTGGGGTTGTTCAAGCTCAATCAAATCCTATAGAATGCTCTAGAACCTGAGTAGACAGAAACTTTTCTGCTCAGAGAAAGGAGGGCTGCAGTGTCACATCTGTACTTTAGCCAGTCATGGGCTATCAGCTGACTCCTGGGGGGAAGACAGCTTAACTTCTCAAAATCTCTGGTTGTGACAGCTTCAATCCACTGAGGACAATCTTCCAGAGGAAAAGGTCAGTCTGAGTTGTTATTAGCCAAGACCTGCAGCCAGCAGGGGACAGACGCATGAGACCAGCAAGGGGGAGCTGGAGAGGTCCCGATAGCTTCCACCATGGTCCACCACTTGCATTTCTCAGGTCCACTTGGTATTTCAGTAAGCTCTTCCCAGTCTGTTCTCAGCTTCTTCAAACTTGGGTTGATCTCAATTTCTGGGGAAACTTATAAGAGGAGCATTAATAAGATAAAGTACAGCCTTCTTTGCTGCAATTGGTTTCAAGTTTGTAAGTGATACTCATCAACTTTCCTACCCATCAACATTCCCTTTATTCTTACCTAGAACTTCAGGTGGCCTAGGTAGCTTATTTGGTGAGATGATTCAGACTCTCACCCCAGAGAAACTTGACACTCCAGTTACCATACCCTTCCAGGCCATGATTACTAACTACCCTTGTTCTTCCATAAAGTAAGGCCAAGAGATACCTGTAGTTCACCCGAGTACCAAACATATTTTTCCATGCCCCTATTTAGCAACCCTACTCCCTAAGGACAATTGGGTTAAAATACCCCAGTGTATATAGTGGTACCAATATGGCAATTCCTTCAGATGCGTGCTGAAGAATTGTAAGGGATCAAGTATCAGCCTTGGCTGAAGTTCAGTGGGATTCCTGCTACGTCTCCAAGTGGAGGCATCCCTTCACTGGCAAATAGGAGCTCTAGACACACAGGGTCTAAAGTTGAGACAAGAAACAAAATTTCTCCCAGTGGGTCCCTAGAATGATGAAGTAGGGCCACTATCTCCTCCATCTATTGGTTTCTGAATTCATATATTCTACCTCTTTGGGACACAGCACCATAAAATGGCCATTGATTTAGAATAAGTAGACTGTTCTCTGAAGGACAGCATCCCCAAAAGGGGATGTCATCTCCAAACTGGCACTACAGCTGTGCCTTAAAATGGGCTTTTCCATGCTCTATCAGGTCAGGAGACTCTAAATGATTCAATACAAAGTAGGACCAGCAGAAACTCCCACCATTCACATCTTTTGCCCACCACCATGCCTCTTTTGCCATTAAAGGGGTTATCTTGATTTGGAGTGATAATGTGAAGAGTCCCATCCAATAAGATCATTCTGTGAATCCTTGTACTCGATGCTGACTGATACTGCTGGTTAGAAAGGTAAACACATACTTGAAATATGCGTCATTGCTGCTCAGAACAAATTGTTGCCCTTGTCAGGATGACAGGGAACCAGTGTTATCAATTTGCCTCCAAGTGCCTGGCTTGTTTCCTTAAAGGAGGTGTCATATCAGGGGCTCATCATTAAAATTTGTTTCTAGAATCGCTGGCCATTTAGCTGTGGCACATTAGCTAGATCAGTTTTGGTGGGGGGAGCCCATGCTATTGGGTCCATAGATAGTCTCCACCCCTGTCACTATGGGTACCCCATTCGTGAGTTCATTGAGCAAGCACAGAGGTTGGCTGATAATCGATTGGACAAGCCATCAACCAACCGGGTTGTTTCGCAGCTCTTTGACAGCGGTGCTCTCTGATGGCACCAATATTAGATGGTAAGTTCCTTTTATTTTGATCCCATTCCCATGTCCATCCACATTCATATCTCCTGGACTTCCTTGTCCCTAGTCTGCCAGTTTTGCTTCTTACAGGGCTCTAAGTAATGAGCCAAGCTATTCACCACTACATATACCTTTATGTGTATCCTTATTTTCAGCCACTTGTCTCTCAACAAAATGAGATAATGAGTAACGCTGACCAAAGTCCTGTCTGCTGCTTAGAGTTTTTCATTACTACAGTCTTTCAAGACTGTTCCTGGGTGGAACCATATTGTAATAACAACCCGTTTTTAGGCCACACTAAAATACCAAGCTGAACCATCCATGAACCAAGACTGAGTTGCTCTTCTCCTCTAGTAAGCTGGTCGTAAGGAGTCTCCCATGAGGCGCCAGTGTCAGTTGCTGAGACTGCTATGTGACATGGAAGTCTGGGATACTTTTTTGTTCAGCTTACTTATTCTCTTTGGGCCAACTTAAGATTTATCAAAGTAGAACCCTTCCATTTTATAAATAAATGCAGCTGGGGATGTTGACATTCATGATTTGGCAGGTCTGGCAGTAACCAGTTCACAATAAGCAGCTCTGTTTTCATGGCTGCTTGATGTCACTTGGTCAGCTGTTTACCTTCCCTGTGATCTTGATTTCCAAGGGGAAATTAGACTACTATTCCACAATGAAGGCAAAGAAGAGTATGTCTGGAAAACAAGAGATCCTTTAGGACACCTCTTAGTATCACCATGCCCTGTAATTAAAGTCAATAAAAAGTTATAGTCCAATCCAGCAGGACTACTAATCGTACAGACCCTTAAGGAATGAAGGTGTGGGCCACCCTTCCAGGTGAAGAACCATGGCCAGCTGAGGAGCTTGCTGAAGGCAAAGGGAATACAGGGTGTACAGTTGAAGGTAGTTATAAATATCAGTTATGACCATATAACCAGTTACAGACACAAGGACTGTAACTGTCATGGGTATTTCCTCCGAATTTTATTGGGAATATGTTTGTGTGTACATACTCATGTGTTAAGCACATATCTTGGTTTTCTTTCCTCTTTTATTCCTTATCATGTAATATAAGATATAGTGACATTACATCAGTGTTAATTTTATACCATAGTATTTAAGTTATGGGATATCAGGAGCAGAGTAACCATCACTCAAAGACATTACCTCTTCTTCTGGAGAAGGGGTTAGTGTATTTTCAGTTGTACACAGGATAGTTGTATCATATAAGTTGGCATTACCACCTTGTTATTGTCTTTATTTTGAGATTAAGTATGGTTCAAGAAGATGTATCTATCAATAGAATTTGACAAGGAGTGGACTTTGATGGTTAAATTCATGTGTCAATTTAACTGAGCTAAGAGATGCCCAGAGAGCTGGTAAAACATTATTTATGGGTGTGTCTGTGAGGGTGTCTTAGGAAGAAATTAGCATTTGAATCAGTGCACTGAGTAAAGGAGAGCCCTCTCACCAACACAGGTGGCTATCGCCTGATCCACTGAGGGCCTAAACAGAACAAAAAGTCAGGAGAAACGTGAATATGCTCCGTGCCTCATGAGACAGTCATCTTCTGTTGCCCTCAGACATAGGTGCTCCTGATGCTCTGTCCTTTGGGCTTGGACTGAATTCTACCACGAACTTCCTGGTTCTCCAGCTTGCAGACAGCAGATTAAGGGACTTCTCAGCCTCCATAACTGTGCGAGCCAATCCTTATAATAAATATCTTCATGTGATTTATAGATTGTATGTATTTTATATATTTAAATAGTAATTTTTAAAGAATTTGTTTATTTACTTTTTTTAGAGAGAGGAGAAGGAAGGGAGAAAGGAGGAGAAACATCAATGTATGGTTGCCTTTCAAGAGCCCCCAACTGGGGATCTGGTCTGCAACCTAGGCATGTGCTCTGACTGGGAATTGAACCTTTGGTTCACAGGCTGGCATTCAATCCACTGAGCCACATCAGCCAGGGCTGTATTTTATATTACTTATATATAATCATTATATATAATATATTAATATAATGTTATATTTACTTTATATTTTATATTATATATGTATGCACACACACACACACATACATATGCTTTTATTCCATCTGTATAATTCATTCTGTTTCTCTAGAGAACCCTGACCAATATACCATGCCTGGTAGCATTCCAGCAGCTGCAGGTGGCATGATCTTGCTCCAAAATCTCAGTTGTCTTCTTTGAAACTCTTTTGTTGGGACTTGTTGGAGACTCCACATGTATCTTTATCTCCTGCAGATAACTCTTGCATCATTAACCAAAGTTGTAGGACTGCTTCTACTATAGCCTGGACATGCCCTTTCTTGCTCAAGGTCCTCACTGAGCACTGGCAATTTTCCACATAACTTGCCAAATCACTCAGTGCAGTATTTGCAAGTGCAGCATTGTGTACTTTGCTTCTTTCTTAATGATAAGATACACAAACTGCAATACTTTCTGCTTTACATTGGAGGGGACATCACAGTATGCCCCCGACCACTGGATCCCTAAAAGAGTCACAGATGTAGTAAGCCACTGAATCTTTCTATGGCTTATCTCTCCTACTTTCTGAAGCCCATATCTTATCATGGCTCCATCCAGAGTTGTACCTGGGCTGTGACTTCAGCCTTCTCGGAAGTTCTGTTATTTGTTATTCTTTTCATTGTCCTATGCCTCGTCAGCAGCTCAGTATGCCCTCCAGCTGCAGGTGACAAGCTCTCTAAAGGACCTCTGACTTTCACGCTTAGCTTTGAATTCATAATCAACCATTTTCTCTTCTGAATGCTTTAGCAGGCACACATCTATAACCACCCAATTTCTCATTCCTTCATTTCATTATTTTCCCTGTTTCCCTTAAATGCCAGAGATGCTGTAGGAGGTCATGCATCACCATCTTAGCAACTGTACTGCTAGAACATCCAAGAAACCATCAACACTCCACTTACTGCAAGAAACGGTCTTCCTCGTCATCCAGCGGGCGTATGATCCAACTCCAGAATTAAATCCTTAGAATTGGCTTTACAGGACTATTTCTAGTATCAGTTATCTTAAATCAGGCTTCCTAGAAGATAAGTTTGGGCAGACAATCTTATGCAAATGTTTATTCAGGGAGTGCTATAAAACTTTAAAGGAGTAAGGGAAGCAGGATAGGGCTAGAGAAGATACTAAACAAATATGTGCTTTCCAAAAACATTCATCCTCAGCCTGAACTCACAAGGAACTCTGGAGTCTCAATTGTTTACAGAGGTGGTACTGTCTAGATCCAAGGGGACTGGGATGTTCCATCCTTGTGTTGGTCAACCACTGGTTACTGGCCACTGGTTAAGTAAGTGTAACTTCCTAGGCATCTCCCGGCAAGATGGCCCTCACTCGCCAAGGGCTCTCTTCATTGATGCTAAAATACAAGTTGTTAGTAAAAAGCTGCAGCTCCTATACAATGAATGTACCATCCTGACAAAAAAGATAGGGTAGATAGGACACCACTAGCATCTGCCACGTTGCTCTCCTCCAGCCCTCTGATTTCCTAAAGGTGTTTTTCTTTGTTCCAAGTCAGAAGACAAGAGAGGCCCCAGGTGCAACTATAAAGTTTTACCTCCTGGAATACAGAGCCGGGTGGAGAATATTACAGAATGGGTGTAGACAAGCACACAGAAAATACCCTGTGCTTCTATATAAGAGCATTCAGGGCTTCCACAAAACCTAAAGATAAAGCCCAAAGTCCTCAGCATGGAGGGCCCTTCACAGCTGCTCTTCCTGCCTACTTTGAGGCTTCATATTTCATGGTTCCCTAACAAATATAACAAATGCTTGGGCCAAAATTTCTCAGACTTCCATTACTTTCCTTCTCCCCACATATTTCCCTTCCCAATCTCAGTACCTCCTCCTGCTACCCCATCACACCTTTACCCTAGTTTCCAAACACATACACCACACACAGTTTTTTCCTAACATCGAACACTCTACTCTAGTTCTTGACAGGTCTACTTCTCAAATAGATTTTGAATTAGTTGAGAAAAGGTATGGCTTTGTTGTTGCTTTCTCTTTGATTTGACACAGAGTAGTGAATGAATGGGTGGAAAAAATAATGAATGATTCATTAATATTCTTGAAGATTCACTTTTAAATAACATCTTATTAATGCCAGTTCTGGCCTTTCCTTCCTGTCTCAAATTTTAGGTGCTCTGCCACTCTGTTTCCACAGCTCCTTTCCTACATTTTTCATTGAACTTACCACAGGCATTATAATGGTTTGTTCGAGCACCTGTCAGCCCCATCCCTGGAATAGGAGCCTTCATTCTTGTGTCTCCAGTGCCTGGAAAATAATAGATCATTTAAGAATATGAAAGATGAGTAAATGAGTGAATGTGTGTAATAGACAGTTAAAATATAATCTTCAGGAGAGAGCACACTTTTTTTCCAGAATAAGAGGAAGAATTTGAAATTGTAATGGGATTTTAATGTGTGTGGCATGTTCAATGGGCTCCACGATAGTTAACAGAATATTATAGATAGATGACAGATACGTAGGCAGGTAGATAGATAATATAATAGGGACAGAGATACAGATAAAGATCAAGATCTTGTAGTTTTATCTAACTAGTTTTCAACTTCGATATAGGAAAATTTTAAATTAATAATATATGTAATTTTTACCTGTGGTTTTTGAGTAAGGATATATTTAAGTTAGGGTGTTTTAAGGTACTCATCACTGATAATTTGTTAATATATTTAGAGTATCATTAGTCCAAAGAGTTCTAAGAATCCGCATGATTTCTAGAATAACACCTTTTAGACAAAATAGTTTTAGAACACCTTGATCTAAGATGTGGCTCTTAGCTCATCAAAGTTCTCAAACCCAAGGTATATTTCATTCAAAAAGCTTCTCCTGCCCTCATCGGTGTGGCTCAGTAGGCTGGGTGACATCCCACAAACAGAAGGTTGCTGGTTTAGTTTCCAGTCAGGTACATGCTTGGGTTTCGAGCCAGGTCCCCAGTTGGAGGCATGAGAAGAAACCTATTGATGTTTCTCTCACATCGAAGTTTCTCTCCCTTTCTCTCTTCCTCCTTTCCCTTCTCTCTAAAAATAAATAAATACATTCTTTAAAAATCTTCCCCTTGCATAAAGTGTGGAGAAAAACCTTTATTTCATTCCTTGGGATGAACGTTCACTGAGCTCCTGCCTCACACACACATAAATGCCCATGGCAGAGAGTCTCAGTTGTTTATGAACTTCGTTGAGCACAAAGGTTTATTTGTGAAAAGTCAAATAGCTTTTGAAAAAAATTGTAGCCCTTCTAATGGCAACAATATTTCTGTGTTTTTCTAAACACCTGGTTAAAATAAAGCAGGGAGATGAAAAGTTGTTTAAACACGTTTGGACTAGTAATTACTCTGAGTCTAACCCAACAGGAAATACAAGTGTTGGCCCGGCATTCCCTTTTCCGCTCTTGATTCTTAACACAGTAATGGACACAATCATACTTTCCAGGCTAAACCTGATGATTTTTACACATTTTTAAAAAACTCTTCAGTCACAGTGTATCTTAATTTGTAATATAAATGAAACACATTCTGCTGTCCCTGACTAGATCATCTCTCTAGTTTTCCTGTACCTATATTTTGTTTTATTTGGGTGCAATTTGGAGCAATGCTGTGCTGCTCAATATTGGGTTTAAAAAATTCTTATAGTTTCTTCTACCTTAATTCATAAAGAGAAAGTTTTTAAGAGTGGAAAAGGAACATGGAGATAATTTTATCTGTTCTCCTTTTACCTATGTAAAAACGAATTCAGAGAAATTTCATATGTGAGTAGGTGTCTATGCTGGAAAGAGAACCCTGCTTTTCTGATTAATATACCCTACATAGCCTTCATTTATTCCACACTGCTGCTGGAAGTGTTATTAACGCCTCTAGTTACTCATTCATTCATGATTTCATACATGCAAGCTCTCAGGCCTCAGTGTCTGGTGCATATTAAGTATAAGCTATTCTTATCTTATTTTTCTTGCAATTAACTAATTTAAATTATTTCATAACATGCAGTCAAAATTTTCATTAAATCAGATACATACAAATAATTATCTGTAATATACTTACCTTGAATTTCTCTTTAAGGAACATCATTGTCCTTTATAAAATATTTACTTATCAAGCTAGGTAGAATAATAGCTTCACCCAAAGATGTCTGTGTCTCAGTTCCCCCAAACCTGGGAATATGTTACATTTGTGGCAAAGGGGAATGAGGGTGGCAGATGGAATTAATGTTGCTAATTAACTGACCTCAAGATGTGGGGATTACTTTGGATGATCCCACTGGGACCAATGTTATTACAAGGGTTTTATAAGCAGAAGAGGGGGGCAAAAAAGAGAACCAGAGGGATGTCAAGGGGAAAAGGATTTATCCCAAAGTTGTTGGCTGACAAAGGACAAAGATATCAGGAGCCAAGGAAGGTAGGTGGTCTGTAGAATCTGCAAGGACAAGGAACTGAGCCTCTGGAAAGGTACCAGCTCGGCTGATTGACTTTAGCTCGGTAAACACCCATTTTGATCTTCTGAACAACACACTCTAAGATAATACAATTGTTGTTTTAAGTCGCTGAATTTTTGGTAATTTGTTACAGTATCTATAGAAAATTAATACACTTGTTTTTAGAGGGATAGAAAAGTGCAAAAAGTATAAAACACTCTACTATAGAGCTGACCACTAGAAGAACATGAGATTATAGGATGCTGCACATCTGCATTGCCCAGTATGAAGCGAGTACCCACAAACATATTGATCCCATGAAATGAGGCAAGTACCACAAAAGAATTGAATTTTTAATTTTAATTTTAATTAATTAAAATTTAAGTAGTCCCATACAACTAGTGGCTACCAAATTGAACTGCACAGTTAGCATCTGCATTATAATTAAATGCTTCTCCCGATATCCTACCATAGAATTGAAAGACAATTCTCATAAAATAATAATGTAGCAATCAGAAAAAAGACTTTGCACGTTCCAAGCACTAGAGCCATGTTTAGTAAACTATGTAGTTAGTAACTATTTAATGAAGCTTGTGGGAATGTGGGGGAAGCCACCATTAGCATCAAGGAGGTAGAGGAAGACAGTTACTGGGGGAAGATGACTTTGTGCAGCCAGAGGCGAGCCAGCTTGGTCTCTGTAGCAGTAAGATCCAGGATATCCAGCCAGCAAACCGCTGGCACCTAGTGGCCCTGACCCCACAAATGCGTGGTATTACAGGTCAGAGTAACAGGAAATCAGTTTTAAATTCACTCCTAACTGTGGGGAGTTTGCAATGTTCCATTCTTTGTCCTCTTCCAGTTTCACATGTTTACTTATCGATTCTGATTCCACCTAGTTTAACCTCTACCTTGTGCAACTTTCATAAGAAAAGAACTCTTTTCTAAGGTTTTCTCGCGTGGGGGGAAATGGGGGGGGGAGAGGGCAGATCTTCTGAGAGTTTAGTTTTTATTTGAAGGTAGAAAGTGCATATGCACACAAGCCTTTGGAAAACTAATTTCAGTTAGTTTTGATTATTTTTCTATGGATTACTGGATGTAAATTGTTTCCTTATATATGTTACGACATGATAAGGCAGCTTCTCCTATTGCAAAACCTCTCACCTCCACCCTGTTCTTCATCCTCGCTCTTACATATGGGTTCAGAACCTCACCGTCTTCCTCCTACACCCGTTGTTGTAAGAGATAAGACTTACTGAGCAGTTAATATGTGCCAGGCCTTCTTCTAAATGTTTTATGTAGTAACCCTTTCCTTACCACCACCCAATGATGGTGCTAATACTAGTATCCTTATTTTGCAGAGGAAGAAATGAGGTATGGGAAGGGTAATTAGTAACTAATGTTGCCTAATGTTACACGGCTGGCAAGCAGCAAAACCAGGAGTGCAATGCAAGAAATCCGGAGCTACAACCACTGCTGTTAGCCGTTTTTGCCTCACTGACTTCACCAGCTTCATTATGACACACAGCCAAGGAACATTAGTTAGAAGATGAATCATAATTAATTTATTAATATTATAAAACAGTGTAATTAATCTAGTAATTTAATAGCCAATTAGTGCATTCCTTGGAGCTCACATTTGGCAATAAAATAATACATTTTCAGTAAAATAGAGGGAAGTCAAGTTTATGTTTCTAAAAGTCTCAGGCTGAGGACCTAAAAGAGTGAGCACACAGTTAGGACTCAATGCATATAGGTATTATACTCATGTTCTTGAACAGGGAGATATTTATGGCCAGTGCCCCTGAATTACACATAATTATGCATTCTCCCATGTATCTGATAAAGTGAGGGGGGAAAGGTTGAGATCTCTGTCCTACCATAGAACAATAGTCCATTAATTAGGCGATTACCAGATCTCCAGCATGTAACTAGTCTACCCCCACCGTACTTTTTCAGCAGGATATTCCCACTTTTCTCTCAATTTAAACTCTTTATAGTCCTGGCCTACAGCTCCTTCCCACCCAGAATATAGTCATACCCTTCTAACTTGAATGCGTTGTGGCACACCTCCACGGTCCATCTCTGCAGTCCATTCTCCATTCTTCACAGTGATGCTAAAAACATTATCAAACAAACCTTATGCCTTGCTCCTACTTAAAAGCTTTTCATGTCTTCCTGTTGCCCTCAAGAAAAAATTCAAATAACCATAGTTAGAGCTGATCATTTACATCTACCTATTAATTAGACATAATCTCAATGTTCATTATTCCTCATTAATCCTCCATCCCAAATCCTATTATTCTTCTATACGATATAGTAAGAGTTGCATTTTACAGACTCAAATCATGCATAATATAATTGCTCTTGGAAATCTCCTAGGGAGAAGCCCTATTCAAGACTGATACACTGTATAAATCCAAAAGGCCCAGTTTCTCCTCCATCTTTGAAATGGTTAAAACAGAGAGAGGAAATCACAGTCCTGTTTCCCATCCAATGCAGCCCCCCAAAATCTTTCTAAAACACGAGTCTGCTCAAGTCCCTGCTTAAAATTCTGTGATTGCTCCTTATCACCAGGTGCATGATAGAGTTCACACTCCCGAGTATGGTAGGCAAGTCTGGCCAACTCAACCACTTACTACATGTACTTGCTACGCATACATTGACACCAATAGCCTATAGGATGCAGAGAAGTGGCATAAATGGATAAAATAGAAACAGCTGACACTGTGGAGAAACAGGAAACCAGAGAAACTACTTAAAGCTGCATAGGACGGCCACCTCTGTTTTGATCAGAATCTACATTTTTAGGTAAAATCATACAGTGATTTTAAAGTTAAAGATAATTTACGTTCTGGAAATTACTGAGCAGGTAAAAAATGCAAATTCAGGTTATACTTGAGGTACAGTTCATTTATCTGTAACTGCTCCACATTTTAGTATAAATTCTTTGCCTAAAATGTTATCTTCCTTACATAGCTGGGAGCTTTGTTCAAATATTTACTTCAAAATGATGAAACCACAGCCTGCCTCCCCGCTCTGATCGATGACTAGGGAGGCACCGACGCAGTTCTCACAAGCACAGCTCTCACTTACCAAGCACTCTCCATGTTCCCAGTGCGGGGCAACACTTTACAGGCATCCCCCAATCAAGTTCGTTTGCTTCTCCCAGCACTGTGAGTTATATGTGCTTATTTTATTTTACAGCTTGGGAAACAGAGGCATGGAGAGATTAATTCACTTGTCTAGCATCATGTCTAATGCAGGGAGAAAGCATCATCATAATTCAATTCTGTCTTATTCCAAAGACCAAGGTATTAAAAATTATAATATTTATTACATTGCCACCTTTTTCTTTGTTTGTTTTATCTTCCCCCGACCCACCACCAAAAACACCAGGATCTCCTTGAGAGTCTCAAGTCACCAGTGTGTTCCAATGCCTCCACTTCCTCATCATAAAGAGCAGAGATTCATTCTCCACCAGCCCATTCATCTGTTCACTCCTCCACTTAATGACCCAACACTTACTGAGCACCTACTACTCACACAGACATGACTGATGTGGGGACGTGTTGAGGCTCAGCTGGTGGACATCATCACTGTCCTGGGTGTTCTGGAGAGTAAGAAAAGCGGTGAAGAACACGGGCAGGTGCTCCAGGTTAGTGCCCTGCGTAAAGCTCTCTTCCTCGGGAGCCGCATGTGCTGAGTTTGGATGCCAGCTCTGTCTTTTACCAGCCGTGTAACTTGGGCAAACTACTTTACTTATTTGGGACTCAGTTTCCTCATCTGTAGTGATTGTTACTTAAGTCACTGGCTTTTTTGAGACTTAAGTGAGTTTGTATAAATAAAGCCCTTAGACTCTAAATAATCAGTAAGTATCAGTTAGTGTAATGATTAATTTTGTGTCCTCACATGGCTAGGCTATCGTGGCCAGCTGTTTGCTCAGGGACCAGTCTAGGTGTTTCTGTGAGGATATTTTTTAGACATAATTAACATCTAAATCAGTGCACTTCGATTAAGCAGATTGCCCTCTGTAATGTGGATGGGCCTCATCCCATCAGTTGAAGGCCTTAAGAACAAAGACTAAAGTTTCTGGCAGTGGGGAAAAAATAAATTCTTAAAACTGCAAGATTTGTGACTCAAGACAGCAACATTGACTCTCACCTGAGACTAGCCTATCGACCTCATCTACATATTTTAGACTTGGCAGCGCCCACCATTGCATGAGCCAATTCCTTACAATTAATCTCTCTCTCTCTCTCTCTTCCCCTTCTGTCCATATAATGCTATGTTGAATGCAGAGATCTATCTATCTATCTATCCATCTATCCATCTACCTAATCACCTATTGATGTTGTTTCTCTGGAGAATGCTGACTAGTATAGTTAGTGTTACATTAAGTAGATTAAAAATGAACTATCTTAGTAAATTGACTTTGATAATTGAGAATGAAATTAGTGGGGTGTTTCTAGCTTCCTAATGATTAAAAGGAAATCTTTCCCCAAAGAGAACACAAGCAAAGATATAAAGGAAACAGTCTTTTTTAAAAAAATATATTTGATTGATTATGCTATTACAGTTGTCCCATTTCCCCCCCTTTATTCCTCTCTGCCCCAAAACCCCCCCATTCCCCACCCTTTAGTTTTTGTCCATGGGTCATACACATAAGTTCTTTGGATTCTACATTTCCTATACTATTCTTAACCTCCCCCTGTCTGTTTTCTACCTACCGCTTATACTACTTATTCTCTGCACCTTTTCCTCCCTCTCTCCCCCTCCAACTCCCCTGTCAATATCCCTCTATGTCTTATATAATTCCCTTTAACATTTCATATAATAAAGGTTGAGTGATGATGAACTCCTTGAACTTGACTTTATCTGAGAAGCACTTTATCTGCCCTTCCATTCTAAATGAAAGTTTTGCTGGATAGAGTATTCTTGGATGCAGGCCCTTGCCTTTCATGACTAGTAAACTTTTCATGAAAGAATACTTCTTTCCAGCCCCTTCTTGCTTGAAAGGTCTCTTTTGAGAAATCAGCTGACAGTCTTATGGGAACTCCTTTGTAGGTAACTGTCCCCTTTTCTCCTGCTGCTTCTAAAATTCTCTCCTTGTTTTTAATCTTGGGTAATGTAAGTAATTATGATGTGTCTTGGTGTGTTCCTCTTTGGGTCCAACTTCTTTGGGACTCTCTGAGCTTCCTAGACTTCCTGGAAGTCTATTTCCTTTGCCAGATGGGTAAGTTCTCCTTCATTATTTGTTCAAAAAAGTTTTCAATCCCTTGGTCTTCCTTTTCTCCTTCTTATACCCCTATGACTCGAATGTTGGGATGTTTAAAGATGTCCTGGAGGTTCCTAAGCCTCTCTTCATTTTTTTGAATTCTTGTTTCTCCATTATTTTCTGGTTGAATGTTTTTTTCTTCCTTCTGGTCCACTCCATTGATTTGAGTCCCAGTTTCCTTCCCATCCATATTGGTTCTCTGCACATTTCCTCTCATTTCCTTTAGTGTAGCCTTCATTTGTTCATCTAATTGCAACCCAATTTCAACCAATCCTGTGAGCATCCTGATTACCAGTGTTTTGAACTGTGTATCTGCTAGGTTGGCTAACTCTTTGTGGTTTAGTTGTATTTTTTCTGGAATTTTTATCTTTTCTTTCATTTGAGCCATTTTTTTCTCTTGGTGCACCTGTGACTTTAAGGGGTGGAGCCTTAGGTGTTCACCAGGGTGGGGCAACCACATTACTGTGTTGTGATGCTACCTGTGGGGGCAGGGTCTGAGAGAATAATGTGCTTGCTCCGCTCTCTGTACTTCCCCCACTACCCACAAGCAAGTTGGGTCCATCTGTGCTGGCTCTGGGGTGGGTGGGCAGGCTTGTGTAGTTCCAAGTCCCTGTGGGTCTCTCCAATGAACTCTCCTGTGTGGCCGGGTGTTCCTCCTGCTGCAGCCTCAACCCCCACAGGTTTTTTCAATGGGTGGTTTGAGGCTTTTTTTCCCAAGATGGTGGGTTACGTGGTCTGCTCCATTCCCCAGCTTTTTCCTCCCAGTTCATCTGCACGCGACTGAGGGACCTCCTGGTCCACCAGTCTCAGCCCTGCTGGGTCCGGGTGGGCCAGCTGCATTTTGGCCAAGCGTGCCCGCCTTGGGTCTCTCCAGGGGGGCAGCGTTGCCCGTACCACTCCACAAACTGCCATCTTGCCGCCTGGTTCCACCCCTCCTACTGGTCTGGATGAATGTGTCTTTTTTAACTCCTTGGTTGTCAGACTTTCACTCAGTTCGATTCTCTGTCAGTTCTGGTTGGTTTTGTTTTTTAAATTGTTGTTTTTCCTCTTTTGGTTGTGTGAGGAGGCACGGTGTGTCTACCTATGCCTCCATCTTGGCCGGAAGTTGCCAAAAGTAAGGAAACAGTCTTTCACCAGCTTGTTTCAAAGTAAATTTTTGTAACTTAAAAAGTAGATTTTTGCCCTGGCTGGTGTAGCTCAGTGGATTGAGCGCGGGCTGCGAACTAAAGGGTCGCAGTTCAATTCCCAGTTGGGGCACATGCCTGGGTTTCAGGCCAGGTCCCCGGTGGGGGCCATGTGAGAGGCAACCACACATTGATGTTTCTCTCCCTCTCTTCCTCCCTCCCTTCCCTTCTCTCTAAAAGTAAATAAATAAAATCTTTAAAAAAATTAAAATGATTAAAAGAAAATAGTAATGAAAAAAAAATTTTTTTAAGTAGATTTTTATGGTTGAAGTTCCATTGTTTTCCCTGCTAGGCTAGAAGTTGACAGGAGTGTCTAAAAGGCCTTCATAAAATCCACATGATAATAAGGCAGAAACTTTATAAAAATCGTACTTAGTGTAAGAATCTCCCCCCGACTCTCTAAAGAGCCTCACTGATTTGCAGAGAGAATCATTTGATACCATATCTTCATTCTCCCTAAGTTCTTGGCCCACCCCTTCTCAGAAGGAGCCTTTAATCCTAGTCATGGGAACTACACAGGACTCGGAGGGGACACCTATATGAGATCTGGAGAAGGGGCCTAGAAGTCTCCTCTACAGCCCCATCCCTCTCATTGCTGCCTTTTTGATTTCCAAACACAAAATTATACCTGTGTGCTAGAAACACTGCTGATTCTGTCACTGTGATTTAATATAACATTGAGATTCTAATAGAATCAAAGCACAGGTCTAAACAAATGTGCTATTTGGAAATGAAAGAGTTAGCAAACTGAATGCATCTGTTGTGCTTGAAACAATAACTATCATTTCATATGTTTGCATGTGGCAACTATTATTCTAAGTAATGCACAGCTATCAACTTGCTTAATGACCACAGGATTATGAGGTAGAGTTTTGCTCACCTGAAAGAGGAAAGGTCTAAGGCACAAGTACATTTATAAATTTCCCAAGGTTACTCTACTAGTAAGTGATAGAACTAGGGTTCAAAAGCTTTTTACTTATAACTGCTCATACCTCACTATGCTCTAATACTAAAAGTATCTTCTAATACTAAAGTCCATGCTAAATTTTCACCTTTGTACTTTCATCCCTCTTTCAAGCTCTAAGTAATTACATGGCAGATCGCAGATTGTTTACTAAGAAAAAGTGTCCATCTATTCGGCTTTTAACACCTGAGAAGCCCTGAAAAGTCAATGTTAATATGCACTGTCACTAAGTGAAAAATTTACATCTCAAAGACTTTCTCACTTTTATCTTTAACCATATCTTAGAATCAGCCATGCTGGTTCTTGGGATTGTGTGTGGGGGGTGGTTTTTTGTTTGTTTGTTTGCTTTTTGTCTACACTCTCATCTATCACCCTGAGTCTCTCCTGTACTTTCATGTCTCTTCTACTTATTCCTGGTTCTCAGAATCATGGCTGAGCCCAAGCCCCAGTCACACATGGACACGGGGTAAACCAGTAGGCTATGTGCTATTCTTACCCACACTTCCTTCCTCCGCAGCAATACTACCCCCACAGGGTTCTGGACCCTCCTAGTACAGAACCTCCGTGGGCAGCAGGAGAAACTGAGAAGTGACAGGAAGGAGCAGAAGGGCAATCACTGAGTGGGACATCTCACTGCTGTCCAGAGGTAGAAACACATGATAAGGATGGCTAACCCCTGCAAGTCAACGGTCCCGCATTTGTTTGGCTCCCACCAGGAACTGCTGTAGGGCAGTGCTTAAAGGCATGGGCCAGGGTCAGAGTGCGCAGTTTGGAATACCAGTGCTGCTAGTTACTGAGAATGGCCCTGGGTAAGTGTTCTGACCCCTCTGTGTCTCTGTCATCTTCCCAGAGGAAACAGTGCAGGGGTGTCAAACTTACTTTCACCCGGGGGCCACATCAGCCTTGCGGTAGCCTTCAAAGGGCCGAATGTAATTTCAGGACTGCATAAATGCCACTACTCCTTAACAGTTGAGCGAGAACTCAGCACTGCCACTGGGTAGAAACAAGGTTCAGGGCCGATAAAACAAGGCGGAGGGCCGGACTCGGCCCATGGGCCTTGTGTTTGCCACCTCTGAGATAGTGCACGTAAAAGTCTTAGCTCAACACTTGGTGAGGACAGTGCATTACCCAAGGCGTCATCTGTTGTTACTTAGAGTTATAAAGCTTTAGACTGGGGTGACCTTTTAGAAGTCAGTTTCTAACTGTCGTGAATAGGAACACTGAGAAAGAGAAAGGAAATAATTTGTCTGAGGGTACACAGTAGATTTGCTGTTCCACAAGACATTTGCCGTACCATAGTCAGCCTTTCTCGAAACTTCTCGGTCACAGGGCTGCCTCTATTGTTCATGCTTCATATATGAAAGGCCAATGTTTGTAAGTTGTTTTTCCTCTTCAGTGGATAGATATATGCTGAGCCATTCTCTCACCGATCTGCTCTTAGGAAAACACAGAAAACTAGACAGGATTAGGGATGCTAGAGATCGGCCTGGGTCACAGCAGGGTAAACAGCATCCACCGCAGCCTCACAGACACGGCTGTGGGCAATGAAGTAATCAGCCTCAGAAAGACCTGGAATAAAAAACAAAAACATTCAGCCTTCCGACAGAATCCGTCCCTCCAATTCCCTGACAACTGTAGGTTGATAGAAACAGGTCCTAATGTGGATTTAAAGGGCCTGTGCACAAGCATATTTATTGAACTGAGATCCCGTTTTCACAAATTTGATCTGAACAACAAAGAACACATTTTTTAAAGATACTTTTAATTTTGAATTGACTGTAACAAAAAATATAAGATTATATGGCTTACAGGATAATGGTCTAGCCAGATAGCAAGTTCTGAGAAACTCTGCTGATCCTGCTCAATGATCTTGGGGAATAAATAAATCAAGCGTGACTGATATTTTTGCACCCACAACCACAAGTGCCCACACAACATCCATGGGGGACCAAAAGGCATTACTGACTTCGGGCCTAGAGCCAGGAGACTCAACCTGGATGCACCTTGTCCTGGGGAGCTGACTTAGAGCCTCCCTTAGGATCTGGGGGGCTTTCAGAAGGACAGCACTCACTGGTTTCACTCTTGCTTACCCCTAAATCAGGGGTCAAACTCATTTTCACTCAGGGCCACATCAACCTCGCAGTTGCCTTCAAAGGGCTGAAGGTAATTTCAGGACTGTATAAAGGTAACTACTCCTTAACAGTTAAGTGAGTGCTCAGTGCTGCTGCTGGGTAGAAACAAGGTGCCAGCAGATAAAACAAGGTGGAGGGCCGGATTCTGCCTGAAGGCCATTTGTTTGCCACCTGGGCCCTGACTGGGCCCATCAAGCTCAGGTGTTAATGACCTTCGTCATTGCCGGTGCCCAGATCCCTCTGCAGCCTGTCCCTTGGACTTAAACCTTCAGATGTTCTCTGGAGATCGCCAGGTGGAAGTGAAGGTGGTGGTGTTTGGGGTTTTGCTTTATCACTTTTATTTATAGACTTTGACTTTTTTTAGGGCAGTTTTAGTTAGGATTACAGCAAAATTCAGCAGAAGGTGCAGAGATTCCTATGTATTAGCTGGCCCTGGACATCTTCCCTCATTATCAACATGCCCCAAGTGGCAGAGTTTTCTCATTCTTCTTCTTTACACCCTGAACTTCTTTACTATTTTCTGGTCACAAACAGGCAGCTCCCATAGTAAATACAGGGATATATCATATTTTCTCCTTACCATGTTTATTTCTGCCTCCAAGGCGCTTCTGTTTTTAATAAAACCATAGAAGCTTCTCCTCCCACTACACTCATACCACACACAGAAAACAGTTGGGAAAACATTTTAATTATTCCAAACCACAACACCACTTAACTACAGAGAAGGAAGCTTTACAGACCCACTGAGGGGAAGAAAAAAAAAGAGGCTCAGCTAGAGTAAAACCTCAGGGGGTGGCCATAGCCAGGCAGTCACTGCAAACCCTGTGGCAGAGCTCACACTTCCCAAGCCCAGTCCTCTTTCTACTGTGGAAAGACTTTTTAGATGCTCTGGCCTCTCATGAATTGCATCTGATAATCCATTAATGAAACACCTATCTAGGGGCAGCGAGCATTGTCCTGGTCCTTCCTATAATGAATTGCTACTCTAAGACAAACTGTGGTGGGGAAAGAGGCTGACATGTGTGTGAGTGTGTGTGTGAGGGTGGGGGAGGGTAGACTGCATCTTCACAGCTATGATACTAAGTTAAAGGACGTTGAGTTGCAGTAGAAAGCGCAGTGGGCTGACAGCCAAGTACTGGATGTGCTACTAATTTGATGTGATACGGAAAGTATGTTTCCTTTCTGTGCCTCAGTTTCCTATTCTATAAAGTATAACGATTTCTTACCATCCTTGAAGAAATACATGATTCTGGGAGAGCCCCTGAAGAGAAGACAGGGGGAGAGGGAGGAAAGGAGTAGGGGGAGGAAGCTGAACAAAAGGAAGAGACATGTGAGAGAGGGCAGGAAGGAAAGGAAGGGGAGTGGAGGTAGATAGGAAATGCCTTTTAATAAGACAGTGAAAACAGTTGAAAATGAAACTGGGTCTCATGAGAGTTCTATATTCTCATCTTTTGGATTTTTAGTGTTTACTTATACATACTAATTTGGGGGAAATAAAGATTGCATGAATGGACAGCCTCAAATGGTTAACTAGAGAAAAATGTGCGAGGGGAGAAATGCCGGGGAGCGAGCCTGGGCGCAGTCTGCGTACGGAATCTCATCCAAGTTATCTGGACTGATTCCACCCCTCCCCGGTGGCCTTCGCTGGTTGTGCGCTGCCTCCAGCTTCCCCAGAGAGGACCCTGAAACCACCAGGGGGCGCTGCCTTACGGCCAGGCCCCGGCGCGGGGTGGAGCTGCTTTAAATTGCAGCGCCCGGCAGGTTGGCGTCTCAGTCCCAGAGCCTGAGCTGAGCGGTAGCTTCTTGCACCACTAGCGCCAGCCCGGACCCGGACTCGGACGCGGTCCCGGACCTAGAGTCTCTCCAGCGGCAGAGCAGGGAGCTGGGCTTTCCATAATAACTTCCTCTGAGCAGCTCTGCTACCCCCGGGAGCCCGAAGTGAGCCTCTGCAAACTCCGCCTGCTGCACCTGCCACCCCTGAGCCAGCTGGGTCGCCGAAGTGAACCATGGCCAATGCGGGGCTGCAACTCCTGGGCTTCATCCTGGCCTTCCTGGGCTGGATCGCAGCCATCGCCAGCACAGCGATGCCCCAGTGGAAGACTCACTCCCATGCGGGCGACAACATCGTGACAGCCCAGTCCATCTACGAGGGGCTGTGGATGTCCTGCGTGTCACAGAGTACCGGGCAGATCCAGTGCAAAGTCTTCGACTCCTTGCTGAATCTGCACAGTGAGTGCATTCCCCTCCCCCACAGCTGTGGCCCAAGTTTCTAACCCCGTCACCCCAGTGTCTCGGTTTAGGGGTAGTGGCTATGATCTGATTCTGTTCTGTGATTATGTGGTTATCAGTCCTCGGTTGAACAAGTCTTCTGATCCTGTGCGCTGTCGAGAAGTAGAGAGAACTGTGGTTTGGGAAAAGGGGGTCCAGGACTAGGCTCTAGTTCTTCCTCTCCTTTCCCGGGTAACACTTTTCCTGCTCCTCTATAAGTGTGGTTGCATCTTAAATTCAAATAAGATCTGCATGGAGATTGAGAGTGAAGGCCAGACCCGAACTTGAGTTCTTAGGCCTCTCCTGGGTGTTCTAAGATTCTGTGTATATTGAAGAATGGCAGGGTTTGGACGTGAAAATGGTGTGTCTTGGAAAGTTTGTAGCCTGGTAGCTTCTCAAGTTTTTAAAGTTAAATAGATAATCTCAGTCTTTGCTAATTTTTCATTCCTGTGACTTTTCATAGAAAAAGTCACATTCTTAAATGGAATGCCCCAACTTAATCTTCTACTCACATTGAAGTCTGAATCTTTTACTATTTAAGAGTCAGTAAGTGTGGAGGATCCGCTTTTGCAACTCTTTTCATGACTTTCTGAAGAAACCTCTGGAGATTCCTTTGAAGGTTTTCAAGTCAGAAGTCTTCAGAGGAGGCAGATTTTGTTGTGTTATTTTGGAAAGTGAAGGATGGTAGCTGGTGAAAACGACAATAAGAAAGAAAAGTTTTTAATAACCTCCAATCATAGTATGAAGGGAAGAGTGAAGATACTGAGGCAAAATGCCAGAAAGCAGACAGAGCTGATGAGAGCAGAGGTCAGCTTGAGGAGGAAGCTGGGGGCAGAGGGGGGTGGGCGGGTGCGTCTTCTCTCCAAGTTTCCATCTTGATTTTCTGTGTAATGGATGTTTGCTTCTTATTTCTGTCAAGTTGGAAAGGATTGTCTAGAGAGAAATATTCCTAAGGATGACAGGATGGCCTTTTCCCCCTTTCTTATTTTTTTAAATAAAAGCTTTTGAGTGCCTTGTCTGAAATTCATTTACTTCCCACTTACCTACGTAATAGCAATGTATGGCTGGAGTATCTTCTTTGACATATTACATTCATTGTCATGTAACATGCATCTGTTACTTCTTTGAATTGACCTGAAGAAAAGCTCCTTTAGTCTTTTGCTGGATAAACAAGGCTGCCCACCAGCCCCTTTGTGGGCAGAGGGTGAGCAGTGTTGTCATCTATATCAGGTATGCTCTTTTATATAAGCATTGAATCTCCCCTGTAAGGAAATGGTGTCAGAAATTTTGGGTGTCATGTTGAGATACTGGCAGATGGAGAAGGTTCTAAAGACAATTCTAGAGAGGGCTCTGATTCTTCTGGTCAAAATAGTTTATTTTCAACATGTTTAAATAGGAGTCCCTCTAACTTCCTTAAATGACCAATGGATTCAGATTGATCATGTTATAAATATTCAACAGGCCATTCCTACCTGTTCAATTGTTTTATTTTCATGTACTCTTAGCTACCATGGCTATTCCAGTTTTTGAAGTTGTGGTAGAAGAGTTAAACAATGTCCTCCTCTTCTCCCCAGTACATGTTTTGGAGATTTCTGCCTGATGAAATCTCCAAAATCTTTCGTGTCTGATTTTTCTTTTCATTTTGGTTAAAGCCAGAGATTATCCAAGGTGGGGCTGAGGGCTTTCTCTCAAAACCAATTCCCGGAAGAGGGAGCTTTGACTCACAGGTAGTCTCTCTAACTGGCCGATGACTCATCAGATGCCTTCGGATGCAGCCCGAGAACCTGTGTCCGTTTCTCTACCTCAGCAGTGGTGCTCCTGCCCGCCTGATGCAGAGACCTAGGGTGGTGACTCATTGGCTGGTTTTGGTATAGTTCTGTCACCTCTAAATTTTAACAGCATTATCTGTATATATAAGTAGTTTTCCTTGTAAAAGATTACATTCCTTGAAGTGCTCTTAGTTGAAAAGCTTGCCTAGAAGTCTGCTAAAGTTGAACCTTGTTCTTTTTGCCAATGGAGCCCACTTGGCATCTGAGGGTTGAGATATAGGGGTTCATCAAGGGTGTAGCTCTAGGTATGTTAGGAGCTCTTGTTCCCCTCCACTAAATAGTGTCAGCTATAGCTAGAATTATTCCATAGGTGAAGTTTATGAAAATGTAACTGAGACACTTTCTGGGGAAACAAGTGTTGCACTGTGCATTGGGTTTACACTGGCTGAGACCATTTCAGTTCCATCCCAAAGGTGTGATATTTACTCACACTGATGACTCCTGCAGCTGAAGGTTGGAATGTACAGAGGAGAGTGGCAGATACAGTTACGGTAGACTTTTCTGGATTAAGCTGTGTACATCTTGCCTGGTTTTGATCCCATTTTCAAACTTTTGGCAAGCTAGTGTCTATTTTATGTGCTTAGTTAATTGCTTTTTCTTGCTTGACTTGAATAGCTAGGGCTGTCCAAAGATTGGACTTCCCCAGGAGGCTGCACAGTAGGAGGTGTATAAGCAGAGAAATAAGTAAGCTTTCATAGGAATGTTCTAGAGAAAATCCAAGCACCAGACAAATAGGAGGTTAGACTAGACTCTCTAAGTCACATCCAACCTTGGGATTCTGTAATTTGTTTATAAGCTCCTCTAGCCTGTTCAACTTGCTTTGCATGAATCCACATGTGTGTAGGAGGATTAATGAGTATTGCTTCTCAGTGAGGTTTCCCAGCACTCTCACCATGATGTCAGGCTCAATCAAAGAGACAAAATCACTAACTTGGACAGACTTTTGAAGCATAGGCAGCAAGGAGGACACCATCTACACTCCCCCCGTCTGCATTATGCCTGCTGAACCACAGAGCCATTGGTGTTCAGATCTGTTTCAAGAATTACTTCTGACCCCTGGAATGATAGATGTCAAAACAAAAATCCAGGCTTGAGATCAGAAGTTCTTAATCCTGACCCTGGTGTTGCACTAATGAGTTGTGTGTGCAGTGGTGAGCCACTTGGTCTCTCTGGGCTATAGTCTCCCCACTTATAAAATAGGGCAGAGCTGGGGCGGGGGGGATGGGGAGATGAATCCATGATTCATTCATCCCTTCCACAAATGTGAGCCATCTTGCTCCTAGGGATGCAGCTAAGATGATATACAAGGTGCTAAAGTTGATTTCTTCCAGTACCAACATTCTTTGTCACTAACTACCGTGATTGAAAGGGAAAAGTAAAGTGGCATAGTTTAGGTTTCCTTGTTTGGAGTGTTGAGTACATGGCATAGAGGAAATATAGAAACATAAATTTAATTGTGAGGCAATTACAGGAAGAAAGGAAGGAAGGAAGGAAGGGAAAAACTGACTGCTAAGGACATTCTGAACAGGGCTAAGTCCTGCCTCATCCCAGATCACTTCAGTTTCTCACTGTTCTGGAGTCCTAGCTCACACCCAGTGGCACCAGCTCATGCATCAATAAAATGGAAATGCTAACAATGAGAAACTCTTGAGAAACTTTGAACTTGAGTAAAAACGAGATTTAACCAGTGAAAAGGTCCTGGGAGTATAGTTCTGTGATGAGCTCATTTAATTGCAGAGGAGAAGAGAGCACTTTTGTTCCAGTGCCCTAATGTTCAGTTCATTGATCTATTACTTATTAAGCAACCCCTGATGCAGAGGGACAATGTGAGAATGCAGATGTACTTCATATTTTTGTTTATGATATATAGTACACAGGGTAATTTTCATGCCGATAAAAGGCATGAAAATGTCAGGTATTTGAAAAAAAAATCTGCTACTTATGTAGTAAGACTTGAGCAAAACATTAGAAAAAATCCCACTTACTTGTCTGTGCTTGTCTCTGTATGCTTATGTTGATTAACCTAACTGTAGTAGATCAGTAACTTCTAACTGATTTCTTGTCTTGTAAGGAGAGATCTTTGTAAGTATTTTTTTTCAAATTATACTTTCGGGTTGCAAGTAGTAAGAACTTCTTAGGGAGTCTTTAATCTCAAGATGATCAGTCTGGCTAAGTATAATTAAAAGACTGCCTTCTCCATGTATTGCTGAATAATGATGAGAAACAATAATGTAGCTTCACAAATGTTTACTAACCATTTTCTCTGCAGAGAACTTTAGTCAGTGATAACAGTATTATATAAGTTCAGCGAATTTAAAGGGCCAGGAAAGAAACATAATTACTTTGAGATTTGATTTAATCAGACCAGCCCAGAGTTTGTGGTCCAACGCAAACTGTGGTCTGTACCTCTCTAGTCCAGAATATTATTTTGTAGCTTTTAAACATTTTTTAACTTCTGTGCCCTGATGATCATCATTCCAGTAAGAAAAAAACTTCCTTGGAAGCTCTTGAATGTATAATTTAAAAATTTAGAAAATTAAAAAAATAGGTCAGATTAAACAAAAAGTATGATTTTTTTCTCCCTAAACCTAACCTGAACCCTAAACCTAGAATTACTAGCTTTTAAAGTTCTAAACTAAGTCTGTCCTCATGTAGTAAGATTTCAGCCTCCCCAGGCTCTCTAGGGAGGTATTTCTCAGCATTTTTTCCAAAGGTTAAGCTTAACACAAGAGAATATTTTGAATTTGTAAGGGATAAAGAGGTGTTCTAATTTAAATTTATTAAGCAAAAATTGTATAACCTATGTAGCTTCTCAGGTACCACTTTTAGTGCTTTGGATGCAAATATGAACAAATATCTTACCCAAGTCATCAAAGGGCTCACAGTTATATATTTTAGATCTCTGACTTAAAAGGCTTGCATGGACCTTAATTTGAAGGATTCATCCTGTTCCAGCTTAAAACTGTACAATTGAGATTCTATCGGCACATAAAACCTTCATAACTTCTAACACACCTGCTTACTTTGATTTTTAATCCATTATTACATATGGCCAGCTAGTGAGTTTTCACACTGTTGTGATTCTCAGCCATTTTTCCTTTGTGTTTGTACATTTCCCTGCACACATCACTATAGTCAAGAATTAATCCCAATGTCTCTAACGAGAAAAAAGAGATGTTTGTGTTTGATGCCCACCTAGTTTTGTGAAGGACAAAGAAATGTCCTAAGTCAATGGGTGCCAAAGATGTAAAAGAAAAAATATTGCTTTGCAAAATAAAACTATTACTTTATCAGATTTTTTAAAAATGAAACATGATTTCTTTGCTTTATAGGGTTTATATGACTCCTAGCTACAGTTTTGTTTTAAATTTTTTTCATTCATTTTGCACATTGTACAAGCAAGACATTATTCTGTTAAGAAATAAAACATACTAAGCTTTGGCCCCTCCCTCCCAGAAACTTTGTGAAAGAAGTGGAAGGGTAAAACCAGTACGGCATGAATTGAATGTCTCTTCTTTGAGAATTTACAGGAGACAAAACTTAGCAATGAAAACTATGAATCTCAGATAATTCCAGGTGAGTGCAAAGGGAGCTTTGAAGTACTTCACCCATGTGTGCTCCCTGCCCGGATGGTTTCATGCAAACCTGACTCATGAGACTGAGCCCCAGCAGCCTCCTCGTGAAGGACACCTTGTGACCCAGGTGCTCAGACCTGCTGGGCTGGTGGCCTGCTGTGTTCCATGCAGTGCACACCAGACTGATGATTATGGAAGTCGGGCTTGGTGTGAGGCCCTACCTCTCCAGCAAAGTGGAAAACTTGGAGAGAGATCAGAGAAAGAAATAGGAGCGATGAATACAGAGTCAGGAAGTAAGTATTTATGAGAACACGAAGTGGAGGTGGCTGCGAGCTACAGGAGGCATAATCTAGCGTAGGAAGCATGTTGACTGATTGTGCTCTCTATACCAAGGATAAAAATCCCATCACCCACTCTTTAACGCCCTCCAGTGACTTATGATTACACTTAGGCAAAACTCCGAACCCCTTTACTCCAGCTTGCAAAACCCTGCTTGATTTGTACCTTCTGTTTACCTTGCTAAGCCCAACTCATTTTACTTTCCACATCCTATAGTCCCCAGTTGAGTCACCAGCTGTCCTGGTTGGCTGCGGATTGAGGGTCTTCTCTGGATGCCAGACAGGTAGTTTTAAAACCAAGACGGTCCTGGGCAAATGGACCAGAGGTCGCCCTATCCTCCAGGCACATGAATCATCTCCGTAACTTTCAGCCTTTCCTCTTCCACTGTTCCTTTGCTTGAAACGATTTCCTTCTGAGTGGAATTTGAAATCTGTGTTGTGGATAGCAGCTTAGTTATTTTATTATCCTTCTTTTTAGTAATGATTGTCTTTGCAAAAACTGTTGGTAAATCAGAAGGATACACCGTAACGGAAAGTCCTTGGTACTTTCCTCTTCATACCACACTGAGAGCACCTTCAGTTCCTGGTAAACCCATGCTCCATGGAACACATGTTTTGATTTAGCAGCTCTTACACCATCCTGGAATATTTAAGATAAGTGTGTAGGTAGGTACTAATAAGGAGGTGGATATATGAGGGGAAGCGGGGAGTGTCTCTGGTTTGCTTTTTAATTAAATCAAGTAAAAATGTATCTTGGCTTCCAAAATATCTCTCAAATACAGGAAAAAAAGAAAAGAAAGGAAAGGAAAAGGAAAGAAATGTTGCTACTTTGCAGACAGGTTATTATGATTTTATCATAGATTGGTTATGATGGGGATGGAAATATTAAAAAATTAAAAGTTGATGTTTTAGATATCTTAGTGTTGATTGGGATTGGTAACTTAAGTTCTCAATCTGTGAATTTACTAAGAGTGAACCTAGGTCTAAATTAGACAGTGTGATATAAAACCTTTTTTATCACGTCACACTTTTGAAGAGCATCGAGAAGTCAGTCGTTCCAACTCCCTGGTTAGAGATAGCATCATTCACACTCTACATAATAGAAACATGGTCCCAAAGAATAATAAGCAGCTTACTGAAGTTAGCACGGTTTGTTACAATGTAAATAGTATTTATATATGCAGAAATACTTGTCACATGTCAGCACTGTCAATGAGATAATGATCTTTATGTGAAGGAGGAATTAAGCCTGGAATTAATCACACTTATCTCAGCAGCATAGTTTCAGCTCACTTGCCTGAAGTCTGCCCTTTTACGCCACAATGATGGTGTCACGTCCTTTCTTTTTTATATATAGAGCATGTTTTTTTTAATTTTTATTTGTATTTCTTTTCTTTTTTATTATTGTTCAAGTACAGTTGTCTCCATTTCCCCCCACAACTCGCCCCCACCCCATGTTCTTAGTCTTTAAGAAACATACTGGCATAATCTCTGAAACCTAGCCCTATCTGCTGATTATTTCCAATAACAGGAAATTAGAAAATTAGTGGAATCCTTAGAAATATTACATTGAGTTATTATCTGCTTTTTGACAACATGACAATTGAAATAATCTAAAAATAAAACTGCTGATCTCTATGAATATTAATTGACTATGTTCTAAAGAAACATTGCAAAGGTTTAGTCTTGTTCTAACAAGATGGCTTTCATATCCCCCATCCTCACCTCAGTCACTGGAGATACAAACGCTGGTTATTCTGCCTTGAAAATCGATGAGGAATCTATTTCTTACCTTCCAGATTCACCCTTTTTTCCCCCTGAAGCTTGATGACTGGGGTATAAAGCTGTTAACTGTTACCAAGATATATTGCAAACCATTTTAATTATAAATGGTTTAACATTAAGGATAATACATGTGTTTGTATTTCAGAATTAAAATACTCCATTAGTAAGGATTAAAGATGTATTAGGTCAGTTAAACCTATTCAACCAGACCATTAATTATTCTTTCCAGAGGAATTTGAATTTGATGTTGAACACATAAAATGTTAGGGCCAAAGGGCTTCTTATTCATTATCCAGCCAGTTGTTTGTTGTTCTGGAGAAGAAACTATGTTGGTTACCTACGAAAACATCACGTGAACGAGGGTCTCTTGACTCATGGTTTAATTTTCTTTCTTTCACACAATGTATAAATACACTTGGTCTCCTACCACTCTTTTCTTCCTGGGCTAGATGTGATTATTCTTACATGTTCTAAAATATTTCCCGCCAGGCACTCTGCAAGCAACCCGCGCCTTGATGGTGATTGGCATCCTGCTGGGACTAATAGCGATCTTCGTGGCCACCGTCGGCATGAAGTGCATGAAGTGCCTGGAAGACGATGAAGTCCAGAAGACGCGGATGGCTGTCATTGGGGGCGTGATATTTCTTATTTCAGGTGAGAGAAGCCCTGGCCCCCCTTTCTAAACTCTCTCTGGAGTTCTGCAAGATCTAGCTTTACAGTTCTGAGATGATGTTGGACTTCTTGCACACGAATTGATTTATTTCAGTCCCTTTAAAATCTGAATACTTGGAAACCTGAAGTCCAGCTGACTTTCACACTCTCAAAGGGGAACCACATGAAAATTTGTGATCTGTGCTCACAGCAGACAGGTCTATTCTTTGAGGTTTCAGGTGCCAACTGATTTATTAGTACCAGTATCGCCAGGTGAAGGAAAGTATCAGCTATCTAGCAAACACTAAGGAACAATACTAATTACATAGAAAATTTCTGTGGCATCCCCACAGACAGTATGTGGCAAAGAAAGGGAATAGTGACTGAGAACTAAAGAATATGTGAGTCATACAGATGTGTGAGGGATGGATGGGATTAGGATTATTAGAGAAAAATGAGAACATGATTTCAGGGTGTCAGATCTGATTCCAAAATAAATAGGATGTACCCATAAATTAGTGAAGAGAAAGGCCAAAAGGAGTAGAGGAATGGTAGGAAATTAGGTTAAATAAATTAATACCAAAAACAATACAGAAAGGCCTTAAAAACACCAATATGTATTTGTTGCCTTATTGAAGTGTTGATTGGTGAGTTAGGTATAGGTGTGATCTTTGAGAAAATGAGAGCCAGAGAAAGATATGGCAACTCCAGTTAGTGGTATAATGATGCTTATTTTAAACAGGATTGCATGTGCGTGTATGAAATAATATTTTAGATATATAGTGTATTTTTGAAATAATACATAATATACATAGTAGTTCATTGTGTTTGAAAATGACACCAGTGATGTATTCTACCACTGAGAGAAACTAGAATTAGACTTTCTCATTTTCTCTTTCACAAAACACCTGGCAGGGGCATTTGCCCCGGCACATGTGAATTTAACTAATAATGAAGAGCGCCTGTGGCTTTGCTGAAGATTTGGTTAAAGTCATCAGTCTTTCAGTTTATCCAAATTAGTCACTGCTCCCACCCCTCCCCCCCCAAATGTGGGTGGTGTTTTATTCCCAAAATTCATCAAATGCTGTGAAGAAATTTACTGCATAGCACACTTCTTTTGCTCACCTTTTTATAACTCCTCTAAGTGACTACATCACTCTCAGTTCAGGTTAAGGGGTTTCCTAGGGAGTGAGAGTTGAACATTCCAGAGCATTCCCATGGTGCATCTGAGCAGCCAAAAGCACTGGTGTTTTCTGTCAAGTTTTAGAGGCAATTAGCTGGGACCACTTTTTTTTTTTTTAGGGAAAGGAGGTTGGAACATTGAAAGGTTTAATCTGTCTATATTGCTAGTTTCTTAGAAATACTATAAAAGGAAGTTATTTAATTTCTTTGGATTAAAAAAAGATATTTTATACTTCTGTCAAATGATGGCATGAATCATTTTGACCAAGTAGTTTCTTTGGTATTACTAAAATATGAAATGCACGGAAAATTGAGAATGTGCTGCATAAATATATCTGATGTGGCACCTCAGTGAATCTCAAGGCAATGCCTGGCAGGTCCGGCCAGGGCAGCAGTAGGAATTTGGGTGGTCTGTGCCATTCTGAGATAGGTCCTGCTCTTCCCTGCTTTCTAGCTGCTTGCTTTCCTTTTGATCCGACAGAAATGTGAATTTTGAGCTTTTGTCAAAAAGAGTGTAGAAGGGCTTTTGTCTTCCCTTTTTCAAATGACTCAGCTATGGTAATAAGGACATCGGGTTCATCAAAAGTAGTTTAGTACACTAATGTATAACAAAATCCTTGATGATTTTAAATGACATGAACCTGCTGCATTGCTTCCAAAAAAGCATTATTTGTGCCTTGAACTATAAATGAATAATATGACATAGTATAAACTATGCCTAACTCTGACCTAATATTTTTGTGAGTCTTAACAGAATACTTGGAATAAATCATGTTTAAACTTCTAATCTCCCTAAATTAAAATGGACTAAATTAAAACTGTCGGTACTAGTGATGAGATTTAATTCTTGTAAAATCCTCATAAATATAATGACTATATATTTATGCTCAGTGTTCCATAGTGATTAACAGTCTTTTGTTTTATATTTCTCTAGGTCTGGCCATCTTAGTTGCCACAGCATGGTATGGCCATAGAATTGTTCAAGAATTCTATGACCCTATGACCCCAGTCAATGCCAGGTAATGCCATTCATGTGTAAAATAGCTGGTTTTCTGAGAAAATACCCTTTTCATGTTCTGCAAAGGCTAGCTAGTGCTACAGCTTCCCAGAACTGCTTTCCAGAATTTTATGTCAGACTTACAAGTAATTTGAATAGGCCGTGACTCATATTAAAATGAATTTGATACTTGCTTTAACTGCCTTTATTGATAACAGAAGATATTTAAAATAGAAAAGTTCCAAGCTTTATACTTTGCAACTGTGTGCTGGAACTTTTCTCTAGTTTTTTAAATATTGATAAAGATGTTAATATATTTGAAATGTACTTTTTGAAGTATATTCTGGTACAACACTTAACTGTGATTATAACTAAAACATAGTTTATGATTAAAAAATGGTACTACACTATGGCTTAATGAAAAATACTTCATTTTCAGTAGTTTAACTTTGTGAAAAAAGTTTTAGTTATGAAAAAGTAAGTTGTGATACTACTTTAAAATTTTTTGTTCCATCACAACTATAAATTTGACTTTCCAAAGGTCAACTTTCTTAATATTGCAAGTTATGGAAGTTCAAAGGCTGATTTTTGGCTCTCAGGTCGACACTCTTTGATCAGGGACATGGCTCTTTGTCTCACTGTGTTCATTTCTTTAAAGCCTAATAACTACATTCGGAATCAAGATGTTAAGATGTAATTATTGTTTGTTGAGTGCTAGGATGAATAGATGAGAAACCCCAGTGGTTAGATAGATAAGGTGTGATTCTTCTTCTGTAATCACCCACATAAAGAAGAACAGATACTACAATGATTGTGTTGGAGCCCTTCCCATAAGATTTACAATGTAGGGGCAGAAACTGCTGGAAGTGAATCAGCTAAAATTTTACCAGTAATAGATGTGAGAGCACTTTATAAATTGCTAGGCACGGTACACGTTATTTATACTGTGTAAGGTGATCCTGAAAGTAGTCCAGTAAGACGGATGGGATCATCCTGCTTTAAGAAAAGGAGGAGCTGAGGTGGAGAAGTGAAGTTCCCAGCACACAACTGCAGCAGCTGACAGCTTGCCCCCGGATCTAAACCAGGCCTTTATAACTGTAGGTCTAGTCATCTCTACTCTTACTGTCCAAGTGACGGGTCCTCACCCTACGAGTGTGGCTTAGTACATTCACTTAAATCAGCTTAATCTACAGTGCTCTATGGGCTGCTTAGAAGTCTTTTTTACAAAACCATAAATTTCACATTTCAGCGTATATAGGTACCTGCGATCAACTACTAAAATGTCTAATGCTCTAGCAATGTAACAGTTTCTTCATAGACAGTGGTTGCTACTTGGCAATAGCATGATTTGTTAAGTTTGGCCTAGGAATCAGGGTTCAAACTGGACTTCTAAAGTCCATAAACATGCTTTACAAGTCTCCTACACAGGGAAAAGTCTTTGGAAATGTTTGCGTAATTAGGCTGATGTTGCATGCTGTATTGCCTGATCTACTATTGCAAATCGTCAACAACTGCAATGTAGACATTCTTGTGTATGTGATCACACACCTGAAAGTACTTCCCCCAGAGACCATGGGGGATTGTTTTTAGTGGGAAAATATATAATGAGATTTCTAATTATAGAGGAAAAGTTTCCAATGATTCATTGATTAAACAAATGCATTTCCTCTTAGGTATGAATTTGGTCCCGCTCTCTTCACTGGCTGGGCTGCAGCTTGCTTCTGCCTTCTGGGAGGTGCCCTACTTTGTTGCTGCTGTCCCCAAAAAACAACCTCTTACCCAACACCACGGCCCTATCCAAAACCTGCACCTTCCAGTGGGAAAGACTACGTGTGACACAGAAGCAAAAGGAGACAACCCTGGAACAAACAGAAAATGGACATTGAAATACTATTATTGACTTTAAGACCTTTGAACTTGGACTATCATAGTCTGAACTGTGGTATTATAAAAAAAAAAAAAACACGTTTTTTTAAATACCCATTGCTAAAAACAGCTTACTCTTATTTTATCTCCTTTCCTTAATACAGGAGGAAAGACCTTTTCATTTGCATTACTGCTTCCTACTGAGTAATCATCTCAGATGTGGGAGGGCTATTCCTTAATTATAGATATGTATATAGACATGTTTTTCTATAAAAATTAGATAGTAAAATCTCTTATTATGTTGGTATCAACATACTTAAAACACATCTAAAATATGTATATTTAAGTCTATCTTGATTAAATAAGTAGTTTATTTGCTATATCTCTTCTTTCTATGTGTACACATACATTACAGGTCAAATATCATTTACTTCATCAGCTTTTAGTGTCTTTGACATGAGGCCTAGCCTACTAAAGCGAGTATAAACTCTTTCAGTTCTTCACATGTGCCTCTTCATTTTACTTTTTTACCGTGATCTTATAACACGTGCTTTGTCACCCGTCATTCTTCATGCCTTTGTTTTTGTTAGGTTGGGTCAAACTCGACTCTAACAACACATTTCCTTAGCATACAATTTAATTCCTGACATCAAAAGGAATCTCTTACAACTCAGAGCTTTGGGGGCAACTCTTTTGGCATGGCCAGATGGTGTATTCCTCTGAATCTTCCCACCTCATCTCTGTACTCTGACCTATAATACTCTTGTGTGCTTTCAAAATATTTGCCTTATTGAGCAGCGGTGTGCTGCTTTCCAAAGTGTCGTAACGCAATTTTACTGATTGAATTTTTGAGCTACTTATTTACAGTGTATCCCTCCAAACTAACTTTTCCTCTCCCTTCCCTCTGCAGCGATGTGGTTTCTCATAAGTAATTATCATATATTGGGTTGGCCAAAGAGTTCATTCAGTTTTTTTCGTAAGTTGGCTCTGGTAGCACTTGGTTGTCTTTAACTTCATTTGAAACTAGCTTGTTAGATTGTATTATGACAGCTATCATAGCAGTGTGCATTTAAAAAAATTACCAAAATTGGTGAATTTTTGTGTAGCCATTTTAATATTGAAGATGGAAGAAAATATACAACACTTTAGCATATTATGCTTTATTACTTCAAGAAAGGTAAAAATGCAACTGAAACATAAAAAAAAAAAGAAGATTTGTACAGTATATGGAGAAGGTGCTTGGACTGATAAAATGTGTCAAAAGTGGTTTGTGAAATTTTGTGCTGAAGATTTCCTGCAACTCCATGGTCAAGTAGACCAGTTGAAGTTGACAGTGATCAAATCGAGATATTAAGAACAACCAATGTTATACCACTTAGGAGAGAGCCAACATACTCAAAATATCCAAATCAATAAAGTTATTGGTGAAAATGAAAAATGTGTCTTTTATTTTATGGAAAAAACTAAACAAACTTCTTGGCCCACCCAATAGTTTACCTCTTCCCAGAGAGGTGTGGTCTGTCTGCATCAAATACTAGATTTTCTGTGGTAATGTGGTGACAAATATTCTCCCTGTGGCTGTAAGCCAATCACTTATTCTTTCCTCTCTGTTCCTATATGTCAAATTGAGATAATGATACTTAACTAGCTGGTGGAGGTATTGTATTAATTAGTTAGTATTATGCTAATTCTTTGAACATGAAATATGTCTAAGTAGTGTTTTTATTTTCTCAATTGGCTGTTGGAACTCATCGAATCAAACCTACACACACACCTTCGCAAGGTTCAGTGCCTTCCTTTCTCCTTCAGTCCATTTCCTTTCTTTCAGCTGTGCCAGTCATGTTGTTGGTGCTCTGTTCTATTTTAATAATTGCTCTTAGTTTTCCAGCCTGTGGAAAATGCTACTTTACTTGAGCAAGATGAGGTAACGACAAGGGTGTTGCTGTTGGTGTCTGCAGACCTGACTTGAGTCCTGGTGCTACCAATTACTGTCTGAGTTTGGGCAAGGCACCTGGCTGGCCTAGATTCATGGTTTCACCTGTCAAAAAGGGATTGTAATTCCTGACCTGCCTACCTCGCAGGGTTTTTGTGGGGATAGATGTGAGATAGAATATATGCAAATGTGGTTTGTAAGGTGAAAAGCACTGTAATAAGGTAAAGAACTAAGGAATTCAAGTGCATAGGTTTGGGATTCCTTTTCAAATGACTGAAGAGAGAGAACTTTTAAGGAATGGATTTCTTGTCTGAATCCATATCTCGAGTAATGACACACTACAGTGAAATTCAGCTTACTAAATGAAGAGGATTCTAAGGAAGTCAGTTTCTTCAATCAGAACGGCTTGATGCTTTTTGTGGCTAAGCTTTTCTCCTCTTAGGAATGTAGACTTGACCTAGGACAAGTCTGCAGATGTAATGGGTAAAACAGAAGTGTAAGTGTTGGCAAAGCCAAAGTATGGAATATTTTTTGAATTATAATGACTTGCAAGGGTATTCAAGGTGGATATCTGTTAAGTAATGCCTTCAGAGATGATGCTGTTAACTAGCAGCTAACACTGCTAGGATAGTCTAGGAATGGTAATTCATAGTGAAACCACACATGAAAGTTATCCAAAAGATTGCATCATATGAGGATTTGAGCCAGGTAAATTTTACTATCTTCCAGACCTGAGTCTATGCTTCTGGAAGGTATAATTCAAAGAGCCTTTTCTACATATATAAATCCTAGCAATGTGCAAGTATAAGTGCATGTGTTTTACAACTGGCTAAACTCTTCAAAGAAAACTGTAATCCAAAATGACCAACAGAATTGTTACATGAGAATTTGGTCAATTTTGATATTTTTGTATTCTGCTAATGTACCTGGAAACAAACCCAATAGATATTTTGGGACTTTGTAATGGGAATTTGTATAAAGCATTATTCTTTTTTCATTAAGTTGTTGGAATTTTTTTTAATAAAAATATAGCTCCTTGGCTTGTTTTTCAAGCTATTATTTCAAGATTGCCATGCTTGGAAGAGAAAATGACTTGGGAGAGGATCTGACTCACTCTGTTCCTAAGAAAGAGCTATGGTGCCTCTGGGTCATCTATCAAATATTTGAGTGACTCCACCTACTAGGCTGCCCTATTTCTCTCAAACAGAGCTCCTTCATCACTGAAGCTGGTGATGGAGAATATCAAGAGAAGTTATTTCATGTTGCTCATCCATAAAAAGGGGATACATGGTAATTATGGGCTAAATGATAAAATAACCAACTGTGAAGCACTCTGAATGCTTCAGATGGCTGTGTTCCTCACAAGGTGGAAGAGTGAAAGAGATTCATTATTGTTTTTGTAATGATTACAGTCAAAACTACCTCTTAGGAAAGCAAGTGATGAAACATATTCGCTGGTTATCTAAAAATATCAATAATTGATAGAGCCTTAATCATAGCCTCTCCCTGGGCAATTTTCATATTAAAGAGACAGGTTTGTAAACAAAGAATTCTAGCTCTACACGAACTCCCAGGCACTAGCACGGTAGGCGAGAGGCAAAGATTATTGTCAGATTGATTTGAACTCTCAATAAATTAAGCAGATGCACCAGAATTCTCACTCTGCAGATTTAAATCTCTAGGGGTGGGGCCCTGGCCGAGGAGGCCAATGCAGGTGGAATGGACTAAGCTAGAAAGAGAGGGATAGGAGATGAAGACATGAAAAAAAGAGGAATCTAAACTGTGTGGGGCCTGGTGAACCATCGTAAAGACTTCATTTTCCTCACAGTAAAAGGCAAAGATATTGTTAGGTTTTCAGCAGAGGAGACACATGACCTAAATTGTGATGTAATAAGATCATTTTTATCTGCTGTGTTGAGAACAGACTTATAAGAGGGCAAGGGGAGAAGCAGAAATTTCAGATAGAGGTTATTACAGTAACCCAGACAGGACATGGCTTGGTGATAGCAATGAGTAGTGAGAAGTTGTTAAATCTGGATAGTATTTTAAAGTAGAGCAAACAGACTTTGCTATTTAATTGTATATGAAGTGTGAAATTAAAAAGAAATGTCAAAAATGACTCTAAGATTTTGGGCCTGAGCAAAAGCCAAGAGAGGGTCCTGGCTGGTGTGGCTCAGTGGATTGAGTGCAGGCTGGGAACCAAAGGGTCCTGGTTCGATTCCCAGTCAGGGCATATGCCTGGGTTGCACGCCAGGTCCCCAGTGAAGGCCATGTGAGAGGCAACCATACATTGCTGTTTCTCTCCCTCTCTTTCTCCCTCCCTTCCCCTCTCTCTAAAAATAAATAATAAAATAAAATCTTAAAAAAAAAACAAGAGAGGGAAGACTGTAGGGGAGCAGGTTTCACTTTGGCCATGTTAAGTTTAAGATGTCAATTGCATATCCAAGTAGAGATGTTTGGTAGGCAGTAGGAAATTAAAAAACAAACAAACAAACAAACAAAAACAAAACAGGAATGTAGAGAACTGGAATTAAGGAAGAATTTTCAAGAAAAGACAGTAATCAACATCAGTTTCGTATGGTTTATCAAGTTGAAAAATTTACTCCAGTCTTTGAATATTTAAATTGATGGCTATAATCACTAGGCTAAAAGGTCAATAAGAGCCAGGAAACAAACTTATTTGCCTATTATTGAATCATTTTACCATCTTACAAAGTATTTATTATATCATTCTCTTCAAGAGTATTCTCAAAGAAATGTGGTATATTAGTCATAGACCTACCCTGGATTTAGTTTTGATTCAGCCCTTTACTAGCTCTACCTTTTAATTATTACATTTTAATAATTTAATGTAGCCGAAACCAAACATGTCAGTTTAGGTATTCTGGGAAGCAGGGCTCCAGAATGAGACACACCAGAGGTGGAATGCTAATGTCTATGACAGAGAAAAGAAATACGTTATGAAACAAATCCTCAGCCAACTTCCATGTTTATGTCTCATTGGATAGAACAGTTTCCCATGGTTGCATTCAGTAGCAAATGAAGTGGGGATGTTTAGTTGCATAAATGGTCACATTACTGCCCATTAAAGACAGATTTTTGCCTGCCTCACTGGCTGTGGCCTTGCCCAACTAACTAATATCTCTCAGGCTCAGTAATAATACGTGTTCAACTTAACTCATAGGGTTTTAGTGGAAGCCAAATGACATACTATGTGTGGATATCCTTTGCAAACCAAAAATACTACAAAAAATAAGAGATTAGAGTTCACAAAAATAATTTGTTTTGTTAAATGAAAGCCTTTGACAACTTGAAGTGCACAGGGTACTTCAAGTACCTGACTTCAAATGTTAACCTACCTCAATGTATGTTTTCCACTATAATATACAAGGTCTGTCTAGAAGGTATCATCCATGTAACATGAAAAATAAAAACATTGATTGAAGAAGATTCAAGATACAAGAAACACTCTACATAAGACAATAACACCTCAGTCCCTTTCAAATCAGGCGCCTTGGGACCTCACACAGTTCTCCCATCAGCTGCCCCTTCGTATTTTTCTGATTCTCATCAACAGTCTGAAACCTCTTCTCTTTCAAAGGTGATTTTAGCTTTGGGAAAAGCCAGAAGTCACAGGGCACCAAATCTGGGTTCTAGGTGGAGCTGAGTCACCTGGGTGATTTGATGTTTCACCAAAAGACTGCACAAGAAGTAATGCATGAGTGGTCGCATTGTGGTGATGAAGCTGCCAATCACCAGTCGCCCATAGCTATGGCCTTCTGAATCATCTGAATAGTTTTGCAGGGGATTGTTCAAGCTTAATGCAAAAGTTGATGCAGATTTGTTGCTGTACTCAGTCATTTTGAATGCGACAGCCACACAGTACACATGCTCACTCAACACCATCTACCACTCCCACTGACTAGTACAGTGAAGTCATCATTGTTCACACACAGTCCAGTCCACTCTCCTTGGCTGGCAGGTTACATTGATGCCGTGCAACTGCTCTCATTATGTTAACAAAGGCTGGACATTTTCCAGACACACCTCATATGGACTCAGCATCGAGAGTCCCATGTTACAGCATTTAGAAGCCAGAGGTCATAATACATCATCTAGACGAGCATGTTTCCTGACTTTGAAAAAATAATAAAACTGAAAAAGTAGATACAATGAAAATAATGTCTAGTGAAGCCATTTTGTATTATACTTTTTGATGAGATGCTGGGATAAAGCAATGCTACTGAAATATCAATAAAACTACCACCTCTTCATCTCAACATTTACTTAGGGCTTACCATATGCCTAATCCTGATCCAAACACAATTTTGTATAGAGGGGTGGGTAAGACAGTCCCTGCCTCAGAGCCGCCTCTTTGGAACACCCCAGCAGCGCCGTTCTCAGTGTGGTCTCTGTGAACTGTGCCCCCGGAGTGTGCAGCCCAGAGGTCTACACGCAGGGGCCTCAAACAAATTCTGAGAAAAAAGAAACGGGCATCAAATAGGAAACAAATAAGGTTTGTGAGAAGAACCTTGAACGATTGCTAATAATCGATGAGAGACAATTAATTTTATTTTCTTCAGGCTGGTAAAAATCTTAAAATCTAAAAATACCAAGGATTGGCTAAGATATGAAGAAACGGGTTCTCATCCTTGTTTATAAGCAAAAATTGGTAAACTGCTACAGAGCCAATTTCAAAATATCTGGTAACATTTATCCTTTCAGCGTCGCCCAGTAATGTTAACTTGATATATGCAACCTTGAAAAACTAATGCCAGTGCTTGTTGTGATGGTGTTATATTTATAATAATAAAGAAAGTGTTGGTATTAAGTGCCATAGGGAACCCAAACGCAGAAAGCAGATAACAGCCTCCAAGATTCTGAGAAGTCTAGTAGAAAGGGAATCGTCAAGGGATGACCGAGAATCTACCATCCGACCATTTCACTCCACCAGCTACTATAATCCAAACCACAATCATCTAGTACTTAGACCAGTGGAATAATTTTCCAACAGATCCCCTGCTTCTCTTCCTGTGTTCCGAAACCTATTCTTCCAATAGTCACAGCAGTGATCCTTTGAAGGCAACTCTCCTGTCTCTCAATTGTCCTAAATCTTCCTCCAACAAATTTAAAATAAAAACGACACTAGCTACCTCCCCACCTTCACACCTTGCCATTGTCCTCCTAAATCATCCTGTCCGACAACTCTGGTCTCCTTGCTCTTCCTGTGATTGCCACAAGCTTCTTGAATTTATTGTTTTTCTCCCAGCACCACTCTTGCTCCAGAAAAATCACAAATATCACCCCATCAAAAAAAACATTTGTCTGATCACCCTATATAGAATAGGAGCCTTATCACTCTTTATCCCCTTCTCCTGCTATATTTTCACTTTTTCTTATAACATGACAAGAATGGAAAAAAGAAAATATCTTTATCCATGTGTTAGTGTATTGTGGGATTGTCCCCCTGAGTAAATGCCCTCTGAAGGCTGGGGATTTATTTATTTATATACATTCCCTATGTCAGTTTATCACTGTATCACAGATGCCTAAATCAGTACCTATTCCATAATAAGGCTCAAATGATACTTAGTAAATAAGTTAATAAAGTTATAGTGACTAATTTAATGAAGAGTATACGAGGCAAGTTTGGCCAAAGTAATTCCATTCTTTTATTATAATTATTAAGAAAGAACATTCTCTCTAAAAGTTGCTAAATGAAAAGATAAAACCTAGAGACAAAAATCATAGTAATAATAATAAAGCCCACTCTATGAGGAAGGCACAGCTGTGGGATGGGGAGGCACGGAGCCTGGTAACAGCCGTGCGTGGAGCTGCCTGTGACTCTGTGCTTTTCAGTTAAGCGTACCAACACATTTCCTGCTTTTAAAATTCATGTTAACTTGAATTTCTGAGTCCTGACTAATATAATTATCAGTCTCCTCCTACACAAGTAGGTGAACTGAGATCTGGAAAAAGGAAGAGTTTTGATCAAACTCTTGATCAAAATTAATGATGGAGCTAAGATTTAAGTATGGATCTTTGAGTCCAAATCCTGGTCTCTAACGCACCATGCACCGCCCCCCGCCCCCATTGCTCAGCTGGCTGCGCACATAGACTCAAACTCTCCCGTGAGCTCAGGTTGTCGTACATTTACAAAACAACTCAGTATCGGGGCCAGGAATCCTAGGAAACTAAGTAGGTGGAGATGAAGTCCCCTGTGTTATTTAATCTTTTAAAATTTAAACTGCTACCTCACTGTGCAGGAGTTCCACTCAGAAAAAAAAGGAAAAAAATCCTCTAAAGAAAATATCAGGGTTAATCCTCTCAGTCGAAGTTAAGCTATAGATTTGCTAGAGAAAGGAAAATTCCTTTTATAAAGACTTGTTTTTCCTCAGAAACTTGTAAGATTCAGGCTTTTTCCTCCTGGCTTGTTGCACGTCAGAAATCTTTTAATTCCTTGAGTCCTGATGAATGTAACCCAGCACAGTTTCTGTTCACACTGCTGTGGATGTAACAACCCCGGCAAGCTCAATGTTGGGCTGTCAGAATAATAAGAAAATGTCTAGAGCAGCACCTGGCACAAAGTGGGCATTTGAAAATGTCTGTTCTTTAAATATGAGCACAAATGTGTCTTGCTTATAGTATTGCAAAACTTTGTAGGGGAGACTTTTTAGCTTTTATAGTTTTCAAGGTCTGAGATAATCGCCTCAGCTAGATTTCATGTTATTAATATATTAGAAAATGATTAAAATAAATGACAAAAAGCAGTATTCACATTATATTTTGATTTTACTGGAGAAAACATAAAATTTGTGATAGACTTTGTTTTAATCCTCATACTTATTACATTTTTACTGAATTTTAAAGATATTTTGGAAAAAAATATTTAATCGAATTTTTATGAGCAGTACAGTTATTTATAAAAAAACAAGTTTTTATTTTAAGTTTTTAAAATTTTAAGTTTGTTTTGTTTATGGTTTATATTGAACTATTTAGTACAATAGGAATAATGTAAGCAAAGCCTGAATCCGTAAGAAACAGTGACTTGGTTGTTGGGACAAAATAACCTTAAAGAATATTCTTAAGATGACATTACTTCTTTTTTAACTAAGAGATAAAAATTATGTTTATTAAATATATAATTTATATGAAAATGGTATTTTTTATCTCTTAAAGAAGGTTATCTATTTATCCAATTTCAACAGTTTGTTGAAACTTGTTTTTATTATTAATGGCTTTTTAAATTCTCTTTTTAAAAAAAAGCAAATTAAAAGTAAGCCTTATCCAGAAAATCAAGAATATTGAATTAATTTACATTCTATATTGAAATGTTTGTAGTGCATGTATTTAAGTATTAAAACATTTTCTTTGTATACCAATAAGCCTTTTATTTAAATGAAATTATGAATTAAGGGCACATAAACTGTATATGGTATACCTTGTACACAAAACAATACTAGCAGCATTATTTTTGAAACTTGACTATTTTGACACAGCAACTTAGCTACACAGAGATGATGAGATGTGGCTGGTTTGAGCCTTTAAGTAGCTTAGATGGTAGTGTTTTCAGCTTAAGACTGCCCTAGCTAAAAAATGCCCCAGACTGGAGTATATCCTAACAGGAAACCACTCTCACATGGTTTCTTCTTCATGATGTGCTTTTAACTTCCTCTCAACTAAGACCCATCTAAGAACCATCTCAATTTTTAAACTCAAGACTCAGTTTGTTCCAAGAACTCCAGACTTAATATACAGCTATCTACTGAACATCTCTAGTAGGATGTCTAATAAAAATCTCAAACTAGACCAAGGCAAAACAAGTTCTTGACACCAAAGTGGGGAAACACCTGCTAAGCTTCCTCTCTTCTCAGTTTAACTGTAACTCTGTTCTTCAATGCTCTGGGCCAAAGCCTTGGCAATGCCCTTGACTACCTTCTTTCTCTCAAACACTACATCCAATTCATTATCAAATATTTTCAGCTATAGCTCAAAAGTCATCTTAAATCTAAACACTTCTCACTATCTTACTCCAAGTCATTTAGTCTCTCATTTGATTACTGATATTTTATTGGGCCTTCCCATTGGCCACTGGCCTTCAATTTTTATCCTTTCATGTACTAATTTCCAGACTTCAACCTGATAATCTTAAAACCCAATTTCTATCATGTCACTCTCTCCTCAAAAGCATAAGCTTTTTTTATTTTACTCAAAATAAAATTCAAATTCCGTATCTGGATCCATTGCCATAAAGCCCTACATATCATAAGACTTGGTTAATTCTCTGATATAATTACCTCTCCCTGGTTCATTCTTTGCCAACTGCAATGATCTCCATGCTATTCCTCAGATACAAAAAGCACACTCTGAACTCAGGACCTTTGCATTTGCCTTACCATTTGAGTGGACAGCTCCTTCCCCAGATATTGGCACGGCTCAGTCCCTCATTGCTCTCAGGTTTTTGTTCAAATGGTCCATTATCCAAAAACCCTTTTTAACTAATCTAAATAAATTAACATATAACCCAGCCCCTCATTACTCTGTAACCTCTTACCTGCTTTGTGTTCATAATTCTTATCACCAACATATATAATATACTTGTTTATGTGCTTATCTTTCATGTCTCCAATGGAATGTAAGTGCCATAAAAGTGGAGAATTTTTCTGTTTTATTTACTACTTTAATTTGGTTTCTACAATTGTTTCTTGGCCAGAGCAGACATTCAATAACTTTTTGATTATTTAGTAATTAACTTTTCTTCTTTTCCTTTAACACTCTCATAGTTTATTTCACAGATTCCTAATAAAGAAAACTATAGTAATTCTTTATTTATGATTTCCCACATTTTTTGTATAAGATGTATTACATATTTGTTTTAAGATACTTATTGTGAGGTGACACAGGTAAGGCAGGAAAGGGGGAATACCCTGCCTCGCTACATCTTTATACTGTAATTTCAGGGAGTAACTGACTCCTGGGAAGGGAGCTTATGCAAATCAAAATGGCGAAGAGAAAGGTAGTGTTTTTTCTTTGCTGGAAATTCTCTTCTACCTAGGACTGAATGAGATCCTAGATGTCAAATGGTACAATTTAGGCTAGGCTGAATCATTGTTCCAGCATCCTAGACAAGTGGTCATCCCTGCTACCTACAAAGGCAAGAAATTCCATGAAATGCAGGGCTGCAGATATCTTAACTCAGACACTTCTCCCAAGGAAGTTCCACCCTCTGGAGTACCATTCAGCATATTATAAGGTAATATTCCATTTACCCCTAGAGAATTTTTGCTGTCAAGTTCTCGAAGAACTATTTTCCAGAGCCTCTGTCAGTCTTGATCCTAACCAAGTGGAAAAACTGTCATAATTTCTGAAGCGCAAAGTCAGACGCTGCTCTCTGCCCAGCTTCAAGGCCATGAGGCAACATTGTCAGGCTTTCTGTAACCATGAATCAGCTCACAGATCACCGGGAAGAGACACTGGCATCTGAGAACCTCCCAATAGAGACTCTTTTGTCATGAAGAACTTACAGCAGGGCTAGATTACACGAAAGCCTTGTCAGTACTGATGAATACTGATGCCAGTTACAGTTCCAAGAATGTGGAGCCACCTACTTTGACATGGCTTTCTTGATTCTCTAAATAGTTCTTGAACTCACAATGAAACTAAAGAGCTCCATGCTTTTCTCTTCCATTTACTACCTCTGTGACCTTGGTGAGGTCATTAATCCTCTCTAAGCCTCAATTTCCTCAACTTCAATTGGGAATTACCAGTACCAAATTCACTGGGTTGTCATTAGTATTAAATAATTATACTTCTTGGACATAATAGTCACTCAGTAAACATTACTTAGTATTAGTACTTCTGTACTTGATAATGGCATGAGCAAAATGTAATATAGGTTTATTTTCTAGTGCTTCTTGCTGTTGATTTAGGAAGAGTTTTCACATGGAAGTAACTAAAAGGTAAAACTCAGAATTAGGAAAAAGAATTACATTATTAATCATTCAAATAGAATTTTTATTAAATACTTTGCAAATACATTGTTCTGGTAAAAAGTCATCAGGTACTTGAAGAAATTTCACTGAATAAATAATAACATAATCAGATAAACATTTTTATTCAAATTATTTAGACCAAAACTTATTCTAAAGTTTATTTGGAGAGACAAAAAGCCCAGAATAAACAATACAATATTGGAGGAGAGCACAGTTGAAGGTCTAATGTAAAGTTACAATTATCAATACAGAGTGATATTGATGGAATAATAGAAAAATAGATTAATGGAACAGAACAGAGAGATCATAAATTGACTCCCATAAATATAGTCAACTGATCTTTGACAAGGAGCAAAGGCAACACAATGAAGCAAAGATAGTCTCTTCAATAAGTGGTCTGAAACAACTAGACATATACATGCAAAAATAAATACATATGTACACAGAACTTACATTTTTCATAAAAGAGGAAGAAATTGGAAACTTATTTGAAAAAATAATGAAATAAAACTTCTTTAATTTGGCAAAGGAAGTAGACATACAAGTCCAGGAAGCACAGAGAGTCCCACACAAGATGGACCCGAAGAAGACCACACCAAGACACATCATCATTAAAATTCCAAAGGGTAAAGATAAAGAGAGAATATTGAAAGTTGCAAGCAAAAAGCAGAGTTACCTACAAAAGAGTTCCCATAAGACTGTCAGCTGATTTCTCAAAAGATAATTCACAACCAAGAAAGGGCTGTCAAGAAGCATTCAAAGTGATGAAAAGCAAGGTCCTGCAACCTAGATTACTCTATCCAGCAAAGCTATCATTTAGAATGGGAGGGCAGATAAATTTATCTTGTGCTTCCCAGACAAGGCAAAGCTAAAGGAGTTCATCATCACCAAGCCCTTATGATATGAAATGTTAAAGGGCCTTACTTAAGAAAAAGAAGATAAAAACTATGAACATTAAAATGGCAACAAATGCACAACTATCAACAACTGAATCTAAAAAAAACTAAGCAAACAAACAGAACAGGATCAGAATAATAGATATGAAGAGAGTTTGGAGGGTTATCAGCTGGGAGGGAAAAGGGAGAGAAAGCGGGGAAAGGTGCAAGGATTAAGAAGTACAAGTTGGTAGGTAAAAAATAGGCAGGGGGATATTAAGAACAGTGTAGGAAGTGGAGTGGCCAAAGAACTTATATGCATGACCCCTGGGCATGGACTAAGGATGGGGATTGCTGGAGGGAAGGGAATTGATGGAGGGAAGGGGAGTACTAGGTGGAAGGGGGAAAAGTGGGAAAAATTGGGACAACTGTAATAATGTAATCAATAAAATATATTTTTAAAAAGTTTAAAAACTTAAAAGGGGTCATAAACCTGAATGTAAAACACAAATTTATAGAACTCCTGGAAGATACACGTGAAAAAACCTAGGTGGCCTTGGGTATGGTGATTCCTATTTATATACAACATCGAGGACCAGATCTGTGGAAGAAAAAAATTGCTAAGCCAAGCTTTAGCAATGATTTTTTAAAATTAATCATTTCTGCTCTGTGAAGAGCAATATTATGAAATTAGAAGAAAAATAATAGACTGGGAGAAAATGTTAGCAAAAAATATGACTGATGAAGGATTGTTAGCCAAAATATACACACAAAAAAAAAGCCCTTAAAACTTTGCAGTAAGAAAACTAAAAATGCAATTAAAAAATTAGGCAGAGACATGAATAGACATTTTAAGAAAGAAGATACAGATGGCAAATAAGCATATGAAAAATGTTTCACATTATTGAACCAGGAAAATTCAAATCAAAACAACAAGAATTCACTACACCACCATTAGCATGGCCAGACTCTAGAGCACTGACATCACCGAATGCTCAGGAGGATTTGGAACAACAAGAACTCTCACGCACTGCCAGCTGAATTGCAAAATGGCGCAGTTGCTTTGGATGACAGTTTGACGGTTTCTTGGAAAACTAAGCATCCTCTTACCATCCAATCCAGCCATTGCACACCTTGATATTAACCCGAAGAAGCTGAAAACTTCTGTCCAAATAAAAACCTGCATGAGGATGTTCATAGTAACGTTATTCAATATTGCCACAACTTGGAAGCAACAAAGATATCCTTCAGTAGGTGAGTGAATAAACAATCTGGGATATATTCAGACCATGAAATTTTTTCAGCACTGAAAAGGAATGAACTATCAGGCCACGAAAAGACTGGAGGAAACTTAAATACATATTACTAAGTGAGAGAAGCCAATCTGAAAAAGCTATATACTATATGACTCCAACTATACGACACTGTGGAAAAGGGAAAACTGTGTTTAAAGTATACATGTACCATTCCAGCGTGTGATGTAGATGCTAATGGGGGAGGCTGTGCATGTGTGGGGACAGAGGATATATGGGAAATCTCTGTAACCCTCTTTCAATTTTGTTGTAAACCTCAAACATCTCTAAAAATAATAAAGCTTTTTAAGCATCACTCTTCAACACAAAGTAAACAGTACATTAATTACTACTGGGCTTGCTGGACTTTGACCTAAACACCAGAAGTTAGAGGACTCCAACTTTCAAAACAACAATTGTACCTCGATAAGAGAAAAAAATGTGTACAAAATAGTCTAATTATTTTAAAGAGTGTAGACGTTTTAAGTCCCCTCCTTACCTATTAATTACTCTATATTTTCTCTTTTGTTATCCTCCTCCTTTTGACCAGCTTGTGAAAGCTTCAAAACAAACCACTTCTCTTGGCTATTTATGAAGTTGAATGGAGCTGGAAACTCAAGGTCAAAGTCAGGAACTCTCCAGTGAGGGAGAATTTACAATAATCAGAATACATTCCCTTTTTCCCTCCCTCTGCCACTCCCTCCTTCCCTATCCTTCTGCCTCATTGCCCAGTAAAAAGTCTTCTGATTTTAGGGCCTATTTCTTTCTTGTTTAGAATGTCAAAATTCCTGTTTGGACTCTGAAAGTAGGTATTAAGTATCTTAGGCAAGGACCTGACTCTATCTACCAATTTGTTAATTGTCTTCCACCGTGACTCTATTATTTCTGTATATGTAGAATGAAATTTAGATGTCGATACCACCACAAAATCAGATCTCAATATCAATTGTTTAATCAATTTTCCCTTCATATATTTTCTATCAAGATATTTGCATATTGCTCTTTAAGGTCCCAGCTATGGCAAGTCACCTGATTGTTTACTAACTGGTTTTCAATTACTTTCCGATGTAGAACATCTGATTGTTTTCTTATTCCTGGTACAGGAATGTATCCTATAATTATCTTGTCAGTGTTCAGAGATTGTGTTCAAGTCAGGATGACATTCTGGGATTTTTTTGACACAACATGTTTAATAGCTCTTTCTCTCAAATCCCTCATTCCAATCTAGTTTGATGTTTACATTATAATCATCTCTTCAGATCCTGTGACATATATACCTATACACTATCTTCTTCTGATCCATAAATAGATGAAAGTGGAGGGTTTAGTACATGTGAAATATCAATATATACAAAGAAGGTGAATCTTCTAGGAATTCAATGTTACTAGACCTAATAAATTGCGTCACGAAATTAAAATAAAAGTCTGTGATTGTGCTGAAGTGTGTCATCTATTTATTTGTAGGCCTTTCAGGAACTGAAACAAATGCATCATATTATGTGCACTTAAATAACGTTTCCATATTGGGCCAAGAGATATTTATCATTATATGGTTGGATTATAAGCTAATAAAGTTGGTTCATCTCTCTTCGGCTCACATTGTTACTAAAGTTAAATTTTTATAAGAAATAATAACAGAAGCATCTGTTGTTAAGGCTCTCCGCTGAGGACTTGCCAGACACAGCTTGCCAAGGGCAGGTCTGGTGACTGTTGAGCTCTCGTCTGCTCCACTTCACGACCCTTTAACGCAGGGGCAACTGCATGCAACCAGTCTGCAGCCATTCATTTTGGCTCGTGAATTCCTGTGCACCACACCTTAGTCTCCGCCTTGTTTCTGACACTTGGAATTTAAAAACTGAAGTTTAGACAGGCTAATTGGCTCTTTGTAGAAATTCACAAAGTACTTGTCAAGCATTTAATGATGCATGCATGCACACACACACGCCTGGCAATTATTACCATAACTGCTTGCTGTGGTAGCCTTCTAATTTTTCTGAGTTAGTTTTTGTAACTAGTAAAACAATACTAATTCTCAGACTGAAGAGATGGCCAATAGATGGCCTATTGTGTGAGTCCTCTGTTCCCTGGTTACATAAGTTGTGTTCTCTCCTGTACCTCCTGATGACAAGAACCGAAAACAGTAACCATGGTAACCCAAGCAGCAGCCAAGCTCTTTCCTCCTTTGCTGTATGATGGCTAGCCAATTGCTGGCTACCCTTTCTTACTTATTAATAATTGGAACAATTTGATTAAGCACTCAGGGATTATTTTTAGTTGTGTCCTTATAGTTCTGCAGAAACTACAAAACTAACCCAATCAGTGAAAATTATTGAAGTTGCTCACAATAGCTTCTTTTTTCTTAATTCTCAAATATAATCTATCACTAAGTCATGCTGATTTCTTTTTCTCCTAAATATAGCTCAGATCAGTTATTTCTCTCTGCCACTACCTTGGTCTAAGCCACCAAACTATTTCAATACCTCCAAATATGCTCCTACCCTCCATTCATTCCCACTTCCTTTGCCAGCAGTAAGCCTTAGCTCTCAGATTGGTCCCACCTTTCCCCCATGTGCTGTTTGACATTGTAGGAGAGGTTAAACCTTGTAGCTGTGATAATCAGGCTATTTGTCAACTGATGTCCTGCTGGTTCTGCTAAGGGGAAATCATGGCGGGGTACTCGAGGATGTAAGAAGGGAGAAGCAAGCTATTTCCCTCTCTCTTTTTACCCTGCAGCATCTCTGGCACTGTGTGATCTAGTTCCATCTCCCATGGTTCCAGCTTCTCCTCGGACCCTCTGGACACCAGGTATTGGTTTACTACCTTCTTCCTTGGTCCCTCCAGCCTTGGTGTGTTAGAGACTTCCAGGTGTTGCTGACTCTGAGTTACCTAGCTGTCACCTGTTGACTTTTAATTTACTTCATCAACTATCAATTGTCAACTGACTCTTCCCAGATTGGAACTGTCAGCGAGAGAAATCAGACAATTACAGGTGAGGTAAAAGTAGGTTTACTGTTGTGAGTACACAAACCATAGAGTTTATTCTTGCATTATTATTTATTATTGCATTATTTTCATACAAACAACTGTACTTTTTCCCCACCCTGTGTAACCAAGGAATTTCAGAGTCCGGCACCATTTCCTAGTTCTCAAGACCAAGATTAACTCCAGTGGCACAAAATAACAAAGCCGTCATTGTGGATTAGTTGATTGATGTTCTGTGAAAGAGCTAAGACTATAAGGCCACCAAGGAACCTGAATTCTGCGTGTCATCTAAGAAGGAATGCAAAAAGTACCCTGACTATGAATTGTTTATTCGCCACATAGACCACTAATGATTATTTATCATGTGGATTCTCTCTGGCTGTTTAACTCTTTCTTTTTGAACATGGGGATTGTTGGGAGCATCTGTACCTGGCTAGACAGGCTACATAAGGGTAGATGCAGACACAGCGGTACACAGAGATGGTGTTAAGATGAAAGTCTCCACTGAGGAGGGTCTTTTCTGTTCTGTTGTTTGCACAGTTACTGAGCAAAGAGTGCTAGCATGCGCCTCTTTAATTGCCAGGTTTCTTTGCTGTGAGCACAATTCCCTTTCTGCAGTCTTAGCAGTTTCTCAGCAATGCTGGTGGCCAAAAATCCCTGGATAGTCTAATCCCTCTGGACCACTAAGTAGTTTAAAATATACAGGCTTTTTATATGCATATACCGTGAAAAGCGCACTTTGGGTCTGGCTAGGTCTCCTTTCCTTACGACTTTATTTGCTGTAAACTCATTGCAACTTAACTGGAAAGAAGAAAAGAGGTTCCAACCCATATTCAATGTAATTTTAATCATTTGATACTTATGACAGGAAAAACAGTCTTTATAATTGGGGCTCTGATTTTACTGCTATCTTCTTTTCAAGTCAAGTTTTTCAGAAAAAGAAACACTTTTTCCAAAAGGTACTTTATCATGACTTTTCTAGGTAAAAATAAATTCATTCCAGTGCTTGCCTCTTGGTGGTAAGGCAGTATAGTGGTGAGAGCGTGGACTCTGAGTTTGAGAGACCTGGACTGGAGTCCCGGGTCCAACAGTTACCAGTGGTGTCAGCTGAGGTCAGTTGAACTGCCAGTGCCTCAGCTTCCTTTTGTCTACAGCAGGGGTAACAATAGGATTCTCATGAGGAGTAATGGCATATTTGTGTGAAGTGCTTACCAGAGTGCTTGACACCTAAGGAGTTTGCTATAGATTAGCTATTCTCATCGTTATTTTTATTCTTAACATGTCTACCTATTTTGTATGGATTTCATTAGAAAATGTCTCTTCGCATCCCAAATAAATTCCTCCTTCAATTACTAAACATAAAAATCAAAATTAGGCTTTTTATAATAATCAACTGAACTTCCCTACATAATTATTTCATCAAAGTCATATGCATTGAATCTACTATAGAAAAAATTATTACTCTCCTTTAGTAAATATGTGGTTCAAACCAAAGACTCCCACCAAAATTCCTTTTTTTTTCCACTCCCCTGTGTGATTTAATATATAGGAGAGCAGCTAAAAAGGAATTAAGCTCTCTTCTTTCCTATTCTGACTCCTTGACTGCAGGCAAAGTCATCCGCCTCCTCTCAACCAGCCACATGTATATTTTTTCCCCAATGCCTCTCTACCTTCATCAGCTCCCACCTTCTCACTCTTCATTTACTAACTATTTAGTTTCAAATAATGTTATTCAATGTAATCAATGTCAGGAAAATAAAGACATAATATTTTGAAAACACAGTTCAGCTTTTTAAAGTTCAAAATTAGAAAATGTCACACATGACGATGTCCAATTGCTAAACAGTTAACGAGAAATACAAGAAATAGGTTATGAAGTTGCAAAGAACTGAAAGAGACTACATCTCATTGGAGGGATTTAGAAAATACCTTTTGCAGTAACTCTGAAAGATGATTATGGTTTCATCATTAAAAGATAAGAATAACAAAGATAACCCAGGAATGTCAGGGGTGTTAGTGGGGATCATGAAATAATCTGATTGCCTCATAAACAGAGGTGTAGCTAAGAGAGAGAAAGGATTATTTGGACTATTTGGTGGAACACTTAAGACATTAGAATAAACAATATGCATGTGGCTAACAAGAAACAAAAAAAGAAAATTTTGAGACAAGATAGCAGTGTTTAATATTGTATTTTTATATGTTGCCATTTATTTTGCTACTCAGATTCAAATGCTAGAAAACTTACACGTGAAATATAACTCCAGTCAAAATATAAAATTAGCCCTGGCTGGTGTAGCTCAGTGGATTGAGTGTGAGTTGTGAACCAAAGGGTTGCCAGTTCAATTCCCAGTCAGGGCACATGCCTGGGTTGCAGGCCCTGTCCCCAGTGGGGGCCACATGAGAGGCAACCGCACATTGATGTTTCTCTCCCTCTCTTTCTCCCTCCCTTCCCTTCTGTCTAAAAATAAATAAATAAATAAATCTTTTTTTATATATATAAAATTAAATCATAAGATCTAGCCAAATTCCTCTACTAAAAAAGCATGCATTTGTGTTATTACTTAAAGATTTCAGCAAACAGTGCTTTTTATGCTTTAAATTCTTTACACATGAAAATATATTCATACTTGCGTGTTTACTATGTGCTTAGTCTCATTACAAGCCATAAGACACGTCAGAACAAATAAATTGCTTTCTCTTGCCTATCGTAAACATAGGAAGAATCCAGGCATTTGGGTTTAATTCACTTGATAGACAGTTGGGGGATTTGTCCTTTTATGAAACTTGAAGGATGCAAAAAATAGTACATTCTATATTATGTGTGAGAATATTAAGAGAAGAAAAAATACGTATTTTATCAACAATGGAGAATTAATAAACAGTCTCATAAGAAAAATCCAGTTGGTGCAGTAAATCCCTTCGAGGGAAAGTGGGTCATTTATATAAACAACTGCTTTGCAAAAACACATATTTGCTAAGCCCTGTTTGCAGAGATGCCGCTATGATAACAATCTTTTTCCTTCATTCTACCTGCACTACCTCCACAATCATTAAAGTAAAATGAATCTATTTTCCTTCATGCCTTTTCTTTCCCTTGACAATCTTACAAAAATTAGCAATTTTATTAGTCTTTTTCAACAATCAACATTTGACTTTTTGGTATTCTCTCTACAGTATATTTCTTTCTTATTTATTCACGTCCATATTCTCTATGTTGTTTGTTCTATTCAGATTTACTTGTTATTCTTTAAAAAAAATGATTTTCTGCTTCATTCCTTTTCTAATCTATGAATTTAAAGATAAAAGTTTTTCTCTAAACACAACTTTCCCTGAAGCCTCTAGGTTTCAAAATGTAGCATTTTTGTTAAACTTATGCTGCAATTTTAATTTTTACTTCATTGTTCTATGGGTTATTTTAAAGCTCATTTCTTAATTTAAAAAGGTTACAATTCTTGTTCTAGTGTTTAAAAACCATTAATTTCTATTTAAATTGCATTTTAGTCAAAGGACACACTGTGATGTCAGTCCACTGAAATTTGCTGAGATGGACCTCATGGTATAGAACCGTCAATTGTTGCAAATGTTCAGTGATTGACAAGAATGTATATTCTGAAATTTGGAGTATAGTGGTTTAGGTATGCTAATTAGATCAATTTTATTTATATTTTTAAATATTCATAGAGGAATTGATCTTTATTGTTTTGTTAAAAAGCTTCTATTTTATCTTATACAGTCTGTGTTGTTAATTGTCTTGTGCTTTGCATACAAATTTAGAATTATATCTTCTTTTTGAATTAAATCTTTAATAATTTTGAAGTGTCTCACCTTATCTTTAGAGATCCTTTTTGCCTTAACAAATATATTTGTCTCACATTATAATAGCTAAACTGGCATTCTTTTGGTTAATGCTTGCATTTGAGTAGTGTAATTTTTACCATTCTTCTGATTTCTTTCTTTTCTATACCCTTGTGTTTTAAATGTCTTTTGTCAACAGTATGAAACTTGTTTTTTTCATTGTGATAGTCTTTTTTTTTAAGATTTTTTTAAAATTTTTATTTATTTTTAGAGAGAGGGGAAGGGAGGGAGAAAGAGAGGGAGAGAAACAGCAATGTATGGTTGCCTCTCACATGGCCCTCATGGGGACCTGGCCTGCAACCCAGGTATGTGCCCTGACTGGGAATCGAACCGGGACCCTTTGGTTCCCAGCCTGCGCTCAATCCACTGAACTACACCAGCCAGGGCTCATTGTGATAGTCTTTATGTTTTTGTTGGAATATTTAGGCTTCTATGAGGTTTAAATGCAAATTTAAATTTAATGACATTACTGATATATTTTATTTAAATCTCTGTCTTACAATTCCAATATTTTTGCATTAATTTTTCCTCTTTTATTTCACTTGTATTTATTAGTTTTTACTCTACTTTCTGTCTATATTAGCAAGAAAGTTATATACCCTCTTACTCTTCTTTGAGATACTATAATATTCTTTTATAGAGTAAGACATGATTCCTGATTTATTGTCTAATATTCATTGGCTCTTTAACTTTTGTCTTCTATAAGAACCAAAGAACTTTTTAACTCCATTTATCCCTTTTCTGAATTAAATACCATTGTTATAATATATTGCAATCTTGTCTAAACTATAAACTCAGGAAGACATTACTATTAATTAAGAAAAATATTCATTTATATTGATCACAATCTTTTTCAAATTCATTTGTGCTTTTCTACTTATATCAACAAATTTTATCTTGAAATAGTGATTTTTTTTTCTGTCTGAAGAACATCTTTTCATATCTCCCCTAGTAGAGATCTACTGGTTTTAAACTTTTCTAGTTTTGTAATAAACAAAAGAAAAAAGCAGGCAAAATATAACCAGAGACATTGAAATTAAGAACAATCTAACAATAGCCAGAGGGGAGGGGGGAGGGGACAATGGGGAGAAGGGTTTTCAGGAACCACTATAGAGGACACATAGACAGAACCAAGGGGGAGGATGGAGGCAGGGGAGGGAGGTGGGTTTGGAGGGGGTGGGGGAAGGGGAGAGGATGCAGACAACTGTAATTGAACAACAATAAAGTAATTAGAATTAAAAAAAAAGAAAAAGTCAACTGTTAATGTCTTTAAAGATAATTTTTTCTTGTTGTTGTTGATTAGGTTTGTAGATTGTTTTTTCTTCCCCTAAAATAAAAATAGATTTAATTGTCGGTAATTTCTGCTTTCAAATTTTAAATGGTTGAATGTTTTTTTAGTTAAACTCTTGAACTAATATCTCACGTCAGTGAATTGTGAATAAACACCATAACTGTTCAATTATGACTTTGCAATATTTTTCTTTAATGAACTTATATATGATTAATTTGTATAAATGCTAAATGCTTATTTAGAAAGAATGCCTATTATCTGACAGTACAAATATCAGTATGCACCTGTTCAACCATTTCATATTTTTCAAATTCCTTTTAGTCTTAGTTAATCTTGCTTATTATATCAGACAAAAGTTATCAGCCTTCCAATATGATTGTCATGTTATGTAATTCTGAAAGGTTTTGCTTATGTGTTGCTCTAATATGATTCCATTCATAAGGGTTCAGTATAATCACTGTAGATTTAATGTTTTTCAATATAAGATGGCCATTTTTTATCCAGTATAATTCTTTTTACCTTGAATTCTCTTTATTTTCATTATTGTTACCTCAGCCTCCTTTTTTGCATTAGTTGAAATAACTATCATTTTTATCTTTTTGTTTTTCTTTTGTACAACATGTTGCTTTAAGCTAGACTCTTTGTATAGTTGGACTTTAGTTTTTAGTCTTTGTTATTAATAAGAAATCAACCCATTCATATTTTTATTCTTGCAAAAGCATATTATTTCTATATAATGTAAATCACTGATCGGTTATAGTAAAGTAATATGAGTTCTCAAATGTCACTTGCTGTTCTCAAAAGGGGAAAGGCTAAATTATTTAATGTCTAAGAGTAAGTATTATCCTATATATAATAATACTTCTATATACTTGTGTGTTAATATGTAATTTACAATGTATTTGTATGAACATATTAATAATTGTATAGGAAGCAGCAAAAGGTTTCTTACATACTCAGTATTAATTACACTTTTATAACATTGCATTGAAATATATCATAAATTCTTCCTAAAATCTCAGAAATAAGTAGAACAGATCTTATCTGATAGTGTAAAAGAAGATACTGTTTACAGAAGTGACCTGATTAGTACAGGATTATACATCTTTTTATAGGAGGGACTGAACTTGAACCCAATTCCAAAAACTTCAGGTACATTGTTTTACCTTGAATTATAAATTCCAGCTCTATTTTTGTAGTTTGCATTAACACAAAACAATATACTAATATAATCTCATCATTCAAATTTAAAATATGAGGAAATCACTGTTTCAACAATATATTATACTGTAAAGAGGCCTAGATAAAGTTTATATTGTTTCTTAAACTTCTATGAACCTAGATAAAATTAAGATATATCCTTTTCTAGTTTTTGTTTCTCTCAGGTGAGTGATTCCACTCTACTCCAAAACATATGGAAAAATATAATGAGTTATAAATCTCATCTGGTTATGGCTTCGGGAAGTAGGATGTCATTTTAAAGGAAAGGACCTGTCTGAGCTGTGTCCTCAGCCAGACTGTTTAGGGAGGTGACTGGAATCGTCCAGCCTGACTCCAGGGGGCTGGACAGGAGCTGGCCCGGACTTTGGTGAGAGGCCAGTAACAAAGTGGTGAGCTTTACTAAGCTATAGAAAGAATTCCATAATTCCATGCTCTCTGGTTTCCATAGAGACTAGAAATGCACAAAATCATTCTAAAAGTGATGAATTAGAGAAAACCCTCAGTGATGAGTATCAGCTAACTTCAGTACTAATATATGTTGAACATATAAACAAGCAGATGTTCTAGTTGAAATATTTAAGAACATTAAAATCCTCTTTCTTTTTAGCTCAGAGCTATTAAATAAAACAGTTCTCTGTGACAGCTGGTCAGATAAATGAATAGAAAAATCTTAGGTCTAAAAAGCATGGTAGAGTTAGAAAATTTCAATGCATTCAGATTGTCGTTAATGCTAAATGCATAGTGCATATAACTCCATTATACTGGTATTCCATAAAAGGTCCTTGAGGAAATGCTAATAGATATGCTTATAAAAATTTAATACTTTAATTTTAATATTACATTAAGAAATATCAGACATTTTGTTTCTTTTTATTATTTAAAAAATGCAATGTCTTCCATGTTTAATTTGATTAACTAAGTTATGCAAAAACCATTTCTGTGGCTAAAAGGAGAAAACTAAAGATCTTGTGGTTCTCAACTATAACCAAGTGAAATTTTAAAAAGTCAGATTCTCTCAAAGTTAAATTGAACAACTGAGCTTTTGTTTTTAAAAAGTTAGTAGGGATAGTGATGATCTATACAAGATGTAAGCCTGAAAACAGTGGAAATAGCTGAATTCAAGATTAACAATTTATTACTGTGTAGTTTATTTTCTTTTTATTATAATGAATATGTATAAAATAGGATTTCCATATTGAATAGCACATACAATAAAATACAAAATATAAAATAACTTGAATTCTCCATTTTCATTTGTTATAAAGTTATGCAACACATTAGAAGACAAATTTTTATTATTTCTTATAACAATTCAGGTACAAAATAATTTTTAGATGTCTACTGCATTCAAACTATTGATTGTATCTTTTTTTTTTTAAGATTTTATTTATTTATTTTTAGAGAGAGGGGAAGGGAGGGAGACAGAGAGGGAGAGAAACAGCAATGTATGGTTGCCTCTCACATGACCCTCACTGGGGACCCGGCCCACAACCCAGGCATGTGCCCCAACGGGGAATCGAACTGGGACCCTCTGGTTCCCAGCCCGCGCTCAATCCACTGAGCTACACCAGTCAGGGCTGACTGTATCTTTTGATTCCTTGTTGATTTTCTACTAATACATTACAGACTTAAAAGTATTTCTGTGGCCTGATTAGTTAGGGGAATACACCTAAAATATTGAGAAGAATTTATATATAGATGAGAAAGAAAAAAATTATATCTATCTACCTATCTGTCTGTCTATCTATCTATCTACCTATCTATCTATCTACATATACTTTGGAATCCAAAAGCACTAGATTTAATTCTTAGTTCTTCTGCTTATTAGCTATGGCCTTGAAAAATAAATGTATGAACTCACTCAGGGACCCTTAACCTTACAAGGAACTCCAAGGTGCTACAGCTTGCTTCGGCAGCAGATGTACTGGAACTGGAGAGATACAGAGGGGTTAGCATGGCCTCTGCACAAGGATGACATGAATTCATGAAGCATTCCAAATTTTTAAAAGGAAAAATAATACTACAACTGGGAGCACTGGCATAGATGCTTAGGATTGGGAGGAGCATAAGATAACTATTCCAATACTATGATGTTTGAACTGTTTAATAACACCTTCAAACAGTGCTGCTGGAAGTTTCCTAATAGACAGTCAAACATCTATCAAATTGAAAGAGATGCGAAGAAGAGAGAATATTTGTGTGTCAAAGAATGAGGTGGGTATTCAATACATTATATTAATCAACTTTCACAAAAATGATATAACATATACTTTTATTATTATGCCTGAGGCTCAATAAAGCTAGAAGATTCGGCAGAAATCACAAAAGTGATTTCTGAGACTGAATATTCAAATGGATGGTATGAATAACAGAACTCTGACCCACAACCTGCAGCAACCTGCTCAGGAAACCAACTTCCTATCTACAGTAAACAGCCCGGGAAGCCAATCTGCATAACCAAAACTTCTAGGAAGCCAGATTTCTATCTCTAATATTCTAACAATCCAAGAAGGTAAACAGTAACTCCTGTAACAACCAGCCCCAAATGACCAGGACTTCATTATTAATCGACAGCTTCCCTAATTGTCTTTACTTCTAACTCAGGACCAGAGATATTCAAGTATGACTTCTCACCAATCACATAGCGTGCCTGGCTTCCAGTTAGCCTGCTTCTGGCATCCTCAGGACAACAGCCTCTAATCACGGTGCCCCTGAAGGCTTCCCCGCTTCCACCATAGGTAACTCTTTCCCACTCTTTTGCCTGCCTTTGGGTCTCTGCCAAAATACAAGTGATGGTGGCTGGCCCCTTTGCTAGCAAGCTGTTAGTAAATGGGCTTTGTTTCTCTCATTCAGTTTATCTTATTTATATCTACAAAAAAACTAATAAAAATGGAATCTAAGAAATTACTGTATTGAGCAATAGGCTACATGTACAAGAATATTCATTGCAACACAGTTTATGACAGACAAACGCCCATCAATAAGAGAATAGTGGAATAGTTACACAATGAGAATTGAAACAGTGAAAAACCTTACAGCAATAAAAAAAAAGGAACAAATTACATCTATAGCAATGGAGATGGATCTTCCTTGCACGGAGAGGGTATCTGTGATTATTAGGAAGGGCCATACAGGCGGGTGCAGCACAAAAGCACCTGTATTTACTAATCTGGCTGAGATCATGTGGGTCTCCCTTGATTCTCAATCCAGACTCCTTTGCTGTAATATATTCCTTTCCCAGGATAAAAGTGACAATTGTTTACTGAACTTGAAGTTTGAGTATAACAGTTATGGGACACTTGCAATTTCTATGGGAGTGATTCTTGCTTTATGCTGAGAAAAAAAATTCTCTCCCAGGAGCATGAATTCCCTTTAAAAGCCACTTACACATTTCTGCTTCAAGCCAAGTTTGTGCATCTCCTACAGGGACAGCCAGACTTTTCTGCTCACAGCTGCTGAGAATGAACGACACTTAGCATACCTGCTCTGGGGTTTTACTGGATTTTTAATGGAATTCTTGCCCATGAATGCAGCAGGGAAGGAGTGAGGCATCGTTCCTAAGTCTGTGACCAGGTTTCTCCTTCCTATCTAACCTCTTTCTTAACCCATTAGGAGTCAGAAGAGTATCTCTGAAATTATATCAGAGAGGTCCAGAGCTCTATTACATAAACGAGACTTACGGGGAAAAGGACACAGGACTTCTGGTGGGGCACTGGTGAAAGTTTCATGGAGAGATCACAAGAGGCCTTGAAGTCGTAGCAAGTTTTCTTAAAAAATCGATTTAAACATTATAACATGTCAAATGGCTTCTTTAGCCTTTCACTCTTTCTTTTTTACTTTTTATGTTGAAATAATTTTAGACTTCCAGGAAAGTTACAAAAATATTATACAGATTTTCTACAAAGCTTCATTCAGAGTTTCTTATGTTAACACCTTAGGAATATATGCATAGAGACTGACCAAGCATATACTCACGTTATATTTACATTTCTGTGTGTGTGTGTGTGTGTGTGTGTGAAAAGCAGGAATCCATACTGATATCTCTGATTCTAATCCAACTCCACAGGATTAAAACTTCTGGGGACATGCGGAGGAGGGGAAATGGCAAGATTTCGATGGCAGAAGAACACTTTACATCAAAGTAAACAAAAACATAGAGTTCCAAAAGCCGTAGTTCTACTGAAGGCAATGGTCAGGTTTTGCATTGTTTAGGTGGCAGGAGGAGAGGTATACTGTGAAAAACGCTGCCAGTGAAGGGCAGGGAAGACCAAAGACTGATAGGTGTACTGATGTATAAGGCAGAAGGACACAATTAAACCCATAGAGCATATCTGTTTGATTTATTATTAAACACAGGATTGTCACTTAAAGCTACATTCTAATATTGAGCAATTCTTGCCTTATTGGGAGTTCAGTCTCAATCATGATTTTTTTTTTCCTTCTCACCAATGATTCTCACCTCCCAACTGCATGTTTGCTGAACACTCAGAAATATACTATCCTGCTTCCTAAGACTTGGAATGGGATCAGCTAGATGTAATCCGTTTCCTCTCTCATGACCTTGGCAGCATCTGGGATGTTCTCTGCCAAAATTCCAGTCAGCTATATAAAACCTGGTGCTTGGAAATGAGCAGACACGTGAATTAAGTGTGTGGGTGCTATTGTTTGGTGAAAATTTATAGGTTTCCCTTTTGAGTTTCGGATTTATAAACAGCATGAATAATAACCTGTTTGGCATAAGGTTGTAATTTTATTCAAGAATGCACATCTAACACTGCAAAATATTATTATGCTTTTGCATTGTAGAAGTCTCCTTTATGATTTATGTAATTTTTACAGTTAGGAATGTTTATTGATTGTGCTGATTAACCTGAGTGCACCGGTTTCCCGATGTGTGGGACAGTTTGTCCTTTTCTATTGACTCAACACTAATATTTTACAGTGTATTCAAGCCTCTACTCTATTCTGCTGGTCATAAAACCGAACACAAAGTTGAATAAGGTACAGCACGTATGTGACTCTTTCCTATACCGTTCCATATCGAACAACTTCTGGCTTCAGCTCTAATAATAAAAAGAGCTTAGAAGTCATCACTCTTGTCCTTGAAATGAGAAAAAGGTGGACAACTTGAAAATCAATCATTTTTCTCAGATCCATTAGTGAAGTGAGATTGCAGGGCAAACTACCACCTTGGAGAGACAGATGGAAAAAAGATTACCAGAGCCTTATCCCAGCCTTCCTGACTCACCTGATGGGGGATGGGCAGGGGTGAAAGAGCTATATCCCTGAAGAAACTCTTGTGAGGGTCATAGCCAGAGACAAAAGCCACTAAAAGACTGAGATAATCTTTAATAATAAGATTATCCAATTTTTCCACTTTCCTACACTTGACCACCTCATCCGGCGTGGTAGATTACAGCTGAAAGAGATGCAAGACGCACACTTTCGCTGAGGAAGCACACTCAGGGAAACCCCAAATCAAGATAGGAGGCAGAAACACGTACAGAACAGGAATCTGAAGCCTCTGGCACTTACAACTACAGCAAATATTAAAAACAGCCCTAATCCCAGGCAGATTAACATAAATCCTACACTAAAGTCTTATTTACTTCCTTTCCTATCATGTGATACCCCATATCCAGCTTAAACAAAAAAATTGTAAGATGTGCCAAAAGGCAGAAAAACACACAGGCTAAAGAGGCAAAGTAAAATCAGAACCAGACCCTGCTATAACACAGGTGTGGGAAGTAACGAAGAATATAAGATAACTATGATTAATATATTAGAGTTTTAATGGAAATGTAGATTACATGAAGGAACAGATGGGTAATATAAGCAGAGATATGGAAACTCTAACAAAGAATCAAAGGTGAATATTAGAAATAAAAAATGCTATCGAAATGAAAAATGCCTTTGGTAGACGTTATCAGTACACCAGACAAGACTGAGGAAAGAATCAACAGGCTTGAAAACGTAACATTAGAAACTTCCCGAACTGAAAAGCCATGAGAAAAAAAAGAATAAAATAACAACAACCCCAGAATATTCAAGGACTGTGGAACAACTTCAAAAGTTGTAACATATGCATAATTGTAATACCGGAAGGAGACATAGGAGAGAACGGAGGAGAGGGATTCAAACTGTGATCTGGCAGGAAGGGTTTGTGCCTGGGGAAGGAGATCAAGGTGCGCTTCAGGCTGGAGGAAGCCACAGAGCCTTAATGACACAGAAACAAGACAACAGATCTGAAATGGGATCAGGAAACTTGATCAGATTTCTTCATTTTTCAAGCCATTCCAAAATCTAATTTCCTCAGCAGCTAGGTGGGTACCTGGAGAGGCCTCTTCCAGTAAGAGTCAGAGATGCTCACCATGATATTTAAAGGTCTCCCCAGGCAGGTATGGGCCACAGTTTTCAGCTCTTTTTGTGTCATCATCCTACTATTTATATCTCCTCTCCTCCCCTTGTTTTTTCCTGAGGAAACCAACGTTCTCCAGAGACAGAATCACAACACAGATGAAGACTAAAAGAAGCTAGAGCAACACATATTTTGTTGGGTCCTTTCTCAAGCACCTGTCCTTGGTTTACAACACAATCCTGAGGCATACAGTCCAGAGGCATACCATCCAGAAGGAAGCATGAGGTTTTTCAATATCGTGATAACCTATATAAAATTTTTCTGTATCCAAATCCCCATCGCGGCTTTCAAGGCCCACTGGGCTAAATGTTTTTTAACTTTAACTAGGAGGTTAGCATAATTAAAAGGCCTGTCAGTGGCATTGCTGAGTGTGCTTTTAGGGAGACAAGGCTGGTGACAGATCAGGAAATATAGAAGTTAATTCATATGAAGAGGAGGAGGGTCTGAACTGAGACTGTAGTGAAGTAGAGCAGAAGAAGACTAATTTGATGAAAGAGAGAGGGCATGGGGCATGGGGCCCAAATGAATGTTGGGGGGAGAAAGAAAGAAAAGCTTATGTTTGAGGAATATGGGAATGAAATATATTGTCTAATAAAGGCACATTATTTTTATTTTCTATGGGAAGCAAACTCACAAATATGAGCAGAACAATGAAGAAATCAGCCTAATGAAAATAGAGTCTGTATTTTTAAGAGATAAGTTTTCAAAAAGTAAGGGAGGCAGATTGTGAAAAGCCACACAAGTTTGACATATTTGAAAAGGATGTCACAAATAAGAAGGAGCCGATGGAGATTCTTGAATAATATCATGCAACAACTTGAAGGATGCATGGGAAGGGGAGAAGTGGAAGCAGAGATAAAGTCTTTGCAAGATCTCAGGCATGGAGTGAGCAGCACTCGAACCAGGCAGGGTCAATGGGAACTTGGAGAGGACCCCATGTTGCTCAAAGGCGCTCAACATATACCTCTACACCTCAGACTCTCATCTATAAAGGGAGACTAGTGATCCTATTGTCACATAATTATCAAAAAGCTCAAAGCAGCCGTCAAGTATAACGGATATGCGTACACAGTTTGAAACCAGACTTCGTGGGTTAAAATCCCAACTCTGCTACTTACTAGCTGAATGTTCTTGTGCAAGTTGCTGAATACCAGGTGCCTCAGTTGTTCCATCTGTAGAATGGAACTTACAACAATATCTACTTCATAGGCTTGTGCGAAGGTTTATGGAATACATACACACAAAGAACTCTATTCAGTGTGTATCAAATGCTATGTAAGTATTGGCTATAATTACATATATAGAGTAACTTGCTCAGTACCTAACACAATGCTCAATAAATAATATGACTTGTATTTTAAAAATATAATTGTTTGGAAAAAGTATAATAAGTATGGACTTAAAGTTCATCTAATTCAATTCCATGTAAGACTCAGCATCTACAGCTCCCCTTATTGCATCCTTGCCCTGCAGTCATCTGGCCTCTGACTGAACAATTCCAATAGCAAGGAGCTCAGAAAGACATTTCATGGGATATGCAGGACTTCAAGGTAATATTTACTCTCTGCGTCAACCTCTCTCTAGCTGCTGGTGATTAAGCATGAATAATGTTTGCCTGGGTATTCTCAATAGGGATCTTAAAACCAAGGCAGTCAGCAAAAGGGCTCTGCCCTTCCACCAGCGGCACACTCCTATTCTCTTCAGTCTGTGGCTCCCCACAAGGCACAAGGGATCTCCTTATTTCCTTTTCTCTGTGCGAGTCTTCTGGACACTAGATTTTATTCTCTATCCACTTTCACAACCATGTGAGTATTATAGGCTTCCATATCCTTGTCCAGGTTAAGTAACTTCCTGCTGCAGTATTTGGTGGTAACATATGTAAAAAAAAAACACCCTAAAATTTGATAATTAATGTAATTCAAAAAATATTTACTGAACATACACCAAATTTCAGGCACTGCGTTGGGAGATGAGACTAAAAATAAGTCAAGTATCAATCTTTACTTCTAAGACCTCAAATCTAATTGGAAAAACAGACTCACATGAATAAATAAAATGTAGGACTGAGTATAAAATAATTTTTAATAATAATAGGCTACTAGAGTTTCCCTCCTGAGACTCTTGGTCTTCACTTCTCTTGGCTTATTCCAACAATGGAATTCAAATCCTGGAATAAGTAAAGTTAACAGGGTTTGTCTGAGAATTTGAATATTGGCAAGAACATTCATGGTGGCTTTTAGCTTGGAACTTTTAGACATATGATTATAAAATGATAAAACATGTATAGTTACAAAGGGTTTTAAAAATTATAAGAAACTTTAACCATGAATTAGAAACCTGCACTAAATACCTGAAATGATTTCTTTTACCATCTAAGTTAATTTGTGAGAAAATTGAAACCAAGACCAGTGGAGAAACTGGCCTGAATCTGTGGAGGTGGCATGCAGAAGCAAGGAGATGCAATGAGTTAACAATGGAGCATTTACAGAAAGATGCCCTACAAATATTTGGAAACCTGCAGTGGGAGTACAGGGCCAGCCACGGAGATTGTGAAGACATTTCTTGAGCCTTGATGTAGTTGTAGAGTCCTATAACTCTATAGGACTCTATAGAGTTATGGGTTAGATCTCTATAGGGCCATTGTTTAGAGAGAAGAGATGAGAACCAATTGCCAAATCATGCAATAAATAATCATGGCTTAATAAGAGAAGAAAGACCAAAAAAGTAGAAAGAAAATTTACCTGTAAAATAGAAGAAAACCAGAAGAGAACACTGTCATAGAACATCAAATAGGAGGGTTTCAAATGAAAAAGAATAATCAGCAAATTTCCATCATCTGGATGGGTCCATGAAATTGGCCAAATGAAGCCCCTAAGAAAATGTGTAAGAACTGGTTTCTGACGAGTAATGACTGCAGAAGCCAGAATTCAAGGTGGTAAATTGGGGACTGAGGCTTGCTTTTCATATTACCAAGTCCTATTATTTATTTTTTGGGTGGACAGGGTAACTGGGAAGACTGGAGCAGTACCCTTGACCTTCTGCTATCATGAGATGACTCCTCTTTAGCTCAAGGGGAGAGATTCAGACTTTATAGAGCTTGATATTGCTCTAAGCTCTGCCTACTAGATTGTACTACCTTTTATTTTAGACGATTCCTGATTATTGTGTCTAAAGTTAATGTGTTTTCTTTTTCTTGGAGGTTTCCAGCCAGACACATGTTTTCTACCACCAGCTGGTAGTATTTATTGGACGTGGGCTACTTAATCTATGCTCTCATAATCAATAGCCCTATGTTGAGCTCTGTGTACTAGGCCCAATGCCATTGTGTGTCACGAAAGTTGGGGAATCACACGAGGCATATTCCCTGTCTCACGGGAAAATGATACAAAACAAATATCAGATGAGTTGTGCAGATAAATACAAAGTATTCAGAGAACACAGATGGAGTTTAATTACCTGAAAGTTTGTCAACAGAAATTATATTTTTCTTAGAGTAGTTCCCAAACCTGGGCCTCTTGCCACCTCCTCTTTCCCCTTTTCTGTCCACATTAAACTGTATTGGTTTGTGGGTAGCAGGTGGGAAGACATTTTAGGACTGTGCTCCCGATTCTCTCGGCTTGCCAGGTAAGGCTCTGTCTGACTCATGGTGCCGCAGGTATTTATTGCTCAACAAGTCAGGTGTGATGGCTCGGGGAGATCCAAACCCCACGGCCAGAATGAGAGCTGGAATGCTCATTTGGTAAACAATTTGGTCTGTAATTTCGGTTTTGTTTTCCTACTTGATTGAGCAGTTGCCTGAAAAATATAGGCTTTTAGAAATACATATTGTACTTTACATTTATTTCTAGAACTTGTGCCAGCTTAATTGTAAAAATTGAAATACATTTACCTTCCTTATTTTCTTAAATATCTAATTCGATCTGGTGTTTTTTAGAATCTTCTCATATCTTCATAGGAGCAAACCTCAAAAAGGATCTAATCTGGGCTTCCTGTCTGATTCTTGAATCAGCTCTTCGTCACTCTTGCCAGGTGGACATCTAGCCTTCCAGGCACTCAACAGTGAGTGGCATGTGACTATACTATACTCAGTGCATAACACTGGGTTTTCTGTACGAAATAGCCTATTATTTATTTTGTGTTATCTTTTCTGGTTTTTAGAGCAGAAGCCTCATCATAACAATCTTATTATCCTAGCATTGCACAACTTTCAAATTGCTTTCACTTGCATTTCCTCACAGGATTCTTATATTGCTGTGAAGAAAACAGAACTGTTCTTAACACCATATCCCCAGGAGAACAGCCACCCAGATCTCCAGTCCCGGGCTATATGTACTGCTGCAACGCGTGACGACTGTCAGATCTTCTTTGACACTCCCACATGACCGTCTCAGGGACCTTTTAGCATCACTGAACTTACAGTACCACCAATTCCTCAAGGGCAAATGTGTCATGTCCTAATGTTCAAATTTTGCGGTGATTTGGAATCATATGGAACAAAATTATAAACTAGTCATATTGTGAGTAAAATAATCCTATTAATTTTTCCACTCGGGAAGACATGTGGATCCTTCAAGATGTCAAATCTTTTTTTTTATTGATTGATTTGAGAGAGAAGCATTAATTTGTTGTTCCACGTATTGATGGATCAATTGGTTGATTCTTGTATGTGCCCTGACAAGGGGTCAAACCCACAACCCTGGCATATTAGGACAATGCTCCAACCAGCTGAGCGACTCGACCAGGGCACAGATGCAATTCTTTTAAAGGGTGGCTGGAGTTTAGGCTTGGAATCATCAAATAATAGCCACCATTGATTTAATGTCTACTACGTGGCAGTCAGTGAGTCAAGTTCTCTGTAGCTCACCTCCCTTCAAGCTGAGTTAATAACCACTCTAAATTGTCATTATTCCCATTTATTGTTGAGAAAACATAAAGCTTAAAAAGGTGAACAACTCACCTAATGGTGAATAGCAAGGAACTTTAGGCTCTGGAATTTAAATCGAGACTTTTCTAACTTGAAATCCTGAGTATGTCATAGATTCTATTAGTATTTCTTCCTTTTTTAAAAAACAAAATCCTCCCCTGTGGATATATTTTCATTGATTTATAGAGAGACAGAGAAGCGGGGAGGGAGAGAGCAAAAGAGAGAAACATCAATCAGTTGCCTCCATACATGCCCCAACCAGGGATTGGACCTGCAACCTAAGTATGTGCCTTGACCAGGGATCACACCTGCAACCTTTTTGGTTCATGGGATGATTCTCCAACCAGCTAAGCCACCTGGCCAGGGCTGTGTTAATATTTCTTAAACTGTGGTATCCAGACCGCCTGCATTAGATTATCTGGGGTGTTCATCAATCAATCAGTTTCTTGGACATTTTCCAAGGCTACAGAATGGGGATTTCTGGAGACATGGCCCAGACATCTTCATTTGGAGTGTTTTCATTTGGAACACTGATGTTTGAGAATCACTACACTCAGCCATCCTCCCTCACAAACACTCTGATAAGGGTGAGGTAGGGTGTGGAAAAGTTTTGAACTTCATTATACACCATGGGTGCTGCCAGATGGTAGCTGTTGGAAACAGGGTTTACTGACGCTGTAGCCATCGGGAGGGTCGTACTTGGCTGTTTTGACACTGCACATGATGGCTTGAATCAAGAGTTTGGCAGAATTGGAAAGTGAGGGCCTTTTTCTGTTTTCTACCTCTATGTTTAGAGATACTGAGTATACATGAAGACAAACATACTCGGAGTTTCCTGTTTTATAAAAAAGTTGCATAGATTTCTAAATAGCATCTCTTTCCTCTGTTTCCAAGTCTCGGTATGTGTGTTATCTTCCTGGGCTGTTCCTGCCATGGTGCTTTCTCCATGAACGGCGCAAGGGCCATGACTAAACCTCATGCCAGAATGAAAATGATCAGTTTAATCTGTGAGGAAGATAGTGCAATGTAAAGAACACAAATCCTCAAAAACTCTCTAAAATGTACAAAATGAGGTGTTTACAGGGTGAGACATAGGAGGCCATAGTGCCTTCAGGACTTAGAAATGACTTCAATATCATAAATGAGGAAAGTTCATAAATATAATAGTGTGAGTTTGCACATTAATATTGCTCCTTCCTGCTGACTCCTATGGGTAGGTTCTGACTCTCCAGCTAGCCCATCTGCCACACTGCTTTGTAACTCCCCCAGACTCTAGCGTTGTGAAAGACACACATTTCTTTGTTTTGTTAATGTTGATTACAGAAGTTCAATTGCAACTTAGGCAAAGTATAAAGTAATTAGAGAGTCTTCATTTTCAAAAGTTAAATTAAAGTGGGATATTACTCCTATGTTTATGAAATTCTTCATGACTTTCCAAAAGAAACGTAGTGATAGTACAGTTAATTTTTTCCAGTTTTTTAGTTTATCATATTTACAATTATATGTATATATGATTAGTCCATCCTGAGGGCTGACTTCTGTAGGCGGTATTTGCCTCATTTTTACCCATGAGAAAACATAGCTCAGAGAAGTAAATATAATTGCACAAAATAATAGAGTTAATGCCAGATTCAAAATAGCGACTTAAATCTCCAAACTGATGGTATTTTCCTCATAAGAAAACCTCCATTGGGAAAAAAAAATCTTCAAGGAGGTATGAAAAGTATAAATTCCTGTTCTTACTGGAATTTATGTCAGCTCTCCACTATTGATATTATTATGCCTCAAGTTGATTTGTCTGCTCCTTCTAAAATGCTGATGCTCTTTTAGGAGACTGCATGAAAATTAACTGTAAAAGATGTCTTGCTTCTGAATGTTTTGAGAAGAAAAGTGTGAAACCTGCTTGAGGGGCTAGATATTGTTTTTATTTCTTTTCTGTGTGGGTGGTCTGCTGCCATTCCCAAGACCACCACCATTGTGGGGCTGGAATCCTGGCTGATGGTGCTCTAGGGAATTAGGAGCTATTGTTTTGCCTTTCAAAATAACAGCTGAGCTAGCCAAGTTCCAGGTCAGCGCGCGCGCGCGCACACACACACACACACACACACACACACCTGCATAAAGGGTTTAGCTGCCAGCTTCAACCTCACCCACTCAATCCTTTCATCAAAAAGAGCTCTCTTGCCTTTCCAAGGCTCCCACTTCCATCCATAGATATCTGGAGATGGAGGCATGCAGAATGTGAGACCTCAGGGACAGCAAACAGAAGGAACCCCTGATTCAGCGGTCCAGTTTTCTCAAATTGCAGTCTAAGCATAGGGTCGGGGAATTTATTTTTCTCAGCTTCTCTCTTATCTTGAAACTTAATCTATCCCAGAATCAACTCCTGCTTCTCTGTCGTGAGGCTCCCTGTCTGCATTAGAAGCGAAACAGCAATTCCACTGCTCATAATTACACGCTTCTGTCTGGCTATTTTACATGCATCAGGTATATTCGGCAAATCAGAGAAAGACTGGGTCTGCCCCTCCTCTGGGCTCTAATTTTCATATTTCAGTCTAGAACTTTCAAAGCATGTCACTACTTTAAAGCAATCCTCTTGGTAAGTAATGTCTCTCAGTTCCCAGAGGATTGCCAGGTTGCTCTGGGAAGTAGCCGCATTTCAACATTCCAACTGGAGAACAACTAACCGAGGACCGGTGGTGGAGGGACTTCTGATGTGTTGGTTTTAGACAAACTGGAATTGAAAAAAATGCAGTTGCATTTCCCCTCCTTTGTTTGCCCCAGTGAACTTTTGTTCCATCACAAATGTTCTTTCTTCCCAATCTGGCATTTGCTCATCAAACCACTCCCTCGTGCTCAAACGTGTTTACGAACTTTTCTCAGAAAGTTCTGATGTTACCTTTCTAAGACATTTTGTTGGAAGTTTTGCCTTGTGGCTACATCTTGATGAATTCACAACTACTCTTCTAGATGCCCAGGGTCTCCCTCAGACTCTGCAGTGAACGAAGTCAAGGTGGTCAATCCTGATCTAAAAAAAAAAAAAAAAAAATGGTGGAGGAATGAAATGATCTTGAAAAATCAGCCTGGTGCCCATTTGTAGGATAATCTCCCATGAAAGGTACAGCTTGTTGCTTAGATAACCTCATCCTACATTTCAGAAATTCCCCTGGGAATCAGTAGAGGAGGAGAGTAGCCTGAACAGGTCATACTAAGAGGCTACTGGGAAAGGTACAGATAGAAACATAGCAAAGAGGAACAGAAGGAAGTGTTTGGGGGATAAAGTTAGCAGTAGGACTTACATCAAACAAAAGGCAGGAAACTCATGCTTATTAAATAGCTATTATATCTTAGGTCCTCAATAAAGTACTTTAAATACATGATCTTATCTAATTCTCGTCTTATAAAGCAGATTGAATTTCATCTATCTAAGATTCATATGGTGATTTCTTTTAACCCCTAGTGCCTCAGATTATGAATTTATTTGGAAATAGAGTTGTGGCAGATGTAATTAGTAAGATGGGGTCATTTGGATGGACCTTAATCAATCACAACAGGTTTCCTAATTTAAAAGAAAGAAATATGTGCTGGCCTGTGAACCAAAGGGTCCTAGTTGGATTCCTAGTCTAGGGTACATGCCTGCGTTCAAGGCCGGGTCCCCAGTAGGGGGCGTGCAAGAGGCAACCACACATTGATGTTTCTCTCCCTTTCTCCCTCCCTTTCTCATTCCCTAAAAATAAATAAATAAAATCTTTCAAAAAGAAAGAAAGAAATCTGGACAGAGACAGACACCCTTAGGTGGAAAATGATATGAAGTGACACAGGGAGAACAGCCATGTACAAGTTAGAAGAGAGGCACTCACCAGAACTCCAATATTTTTTTTTTAAGATTTTATTTATTTATTTTCAGAGAGAGGAGAAGGGAGGGAGAAAGAGCAATGTATGGTTGCCTCTCACATGGCCCTCACCGGGGACCTGGCCTGCAACCCAGGCATGTGCCCTGACTGGGAATCAAACTGGGACCCTCTGGTTCCCAGCCCGCACTCAGTCCACTGAGCCACACCAGCCGGGCCAGAACTCTAATATTTTTTGAGTCTGCTTTCTTGTGTGCACTGGCCCAGATAAATGCATGAGCAATATAGAAAGAAAAAAAATTAGTTTAATATTGAATTGGTCGATTTGGAGGTGGGGAACTAATACTTCTAAAACCCCCACTCTTCAGTGGCATGTGGGTTACATATTATATTACAGAGGGCAAAATCACAAGACAGAGTGGGTTAGAGGGCTTAGGGTCATGCTGGTAGCTGATTGGTCTAAGGTGAGGTGAGGGTATTAAATCATTTCTTTAGGTCTTTAGAACAGGTCCCAGGTCTTTTCCAGTGTCTCTTGGTCTGTTCATGGGAATGCAGCCAGGGGATATGTTCACTTTAGGACTCAGGAACTGAAACATAACTTAGGTCAAGATGTTATCTTTATCCTGCCAGAGGTTCAGGCTTTGAAACCATAGTCAGATCTGGGCTACTGTCTTCTGCTGCCTCAGAGGTTGCTGATTACCGCGGGTGAAAGGCCAGGTCTCTGAGGGGTAGATATAGAGAGAGGAATGTGATTTCTAGAGGTGGGATTTAAAATTAAATGTAATAAAGGTTATAAGGACTCTCCATTTCAAGACCTGGAACAGGTTCTTCTCTCACAGCCTCAGAAGGAACGAACCCTGCTGACACCTCTGTGAGATTATAAATCTCTGTTGCTTAAGCTCAGGGGTACTTTACTGTTCTATAACAGCAAACGAATGTAGCAGATGTTATTATCATTTCATAGAAGAAGAACTCAAGGCTTGAAGAGGTTACTCAGGTTCATCCACAACAAGTGCTGGTGGGCTCAAACACAGACCTGCTAGATGCTTTTACCTGCTACCTGATCAGAGCTTGTTGCTGGAATAAAATATAGTCCCTTTTGAAAAGAACATGATAACTCTGTAGTTTTCAAATATTTTGGCTAGAAGCTTTCTTGTCCACAATATCACGAAGAAGTTTACTGCAAAACGGATAGGGACAGAGATGTTCCAGCTGGAGCAGGGATGGATGGAACCGTGGTCTAACCCATTTATCCCTCTCCCCATCACCACATTGTGATGGTCCTCAAAAGACCTCTGAAACCCACTGTTACATGGAACATTGCTTGAAAATCACTGTATACAAAAGGAAACTACGTGGGCACTAACAGAATACTTACATTAGGCATAACACTGGGGAGCAAGAAATGGTCATTATCAAATATTACAAAATGCATCATATAAAAAGCAGAAATGATACCCCTTCCTCTAGAGTTCATAATGGATGCAAAGCTTTAAAAACATATGCCCTGTCAGGCTGCTGGATTATGGCATAGAACAGCACTGAATGGGAGTAATGTGCCACTTACCAGCCCCACGATTTGGGGCAAGTTTGTTCCCCTTTGACTCTGTTTCCCTGTCTCTAAGGTGTGGGTCATTGTGTCTGCCCCGTGTACCTCACAGCTGCAGTGAGATGACAAACGAAGTAATGGATGTGAAAAGGGTAATCAAACAATGGAGCACAGTGCCCCAACATGATGAGGATTAGTCTCTTGCTGAGTTCTCTAATCATAAAAAAAATTACATAAAGGAAGATACTCAGTTAAACATGCTGAGGAATCAGGGAGGGACCTAGGGGTGAAGGCTCCATGTCTGGGAGAATCAGCGCACCATGAAATTAAGAAGTGTGATCATTAACTGGGCCGTTCTGCACAGGCCTTCATCTTTGCATTCACTGTTCTCTTTGAAGTTCATGACCTTCTATGTGTCACTGAACTGCTGAATGACTACTCGGTACTGAATCGAGCATCCCAGCTCACCCTGCTGATGTAATCAGACAGGGTTCGCTCTGCACAGCCGGTTTCCCGGTTAGCATTCATTCCAGCAATTCAAGTGAAGCACTTGGGACTGGTAAAACACAAGGCTTGCATTCAGGCATTAGCCATTGACTTCAGGAAGAAGAATGAGTAACCTGTGGTTTGTTTTTGTTCTTGTAGTCCTGTTGGAACTCTCAGAGACTCATTTATTCTTAATGGGGAGTTCAACTAATACTCTGCTAATAACAATGAAAGGGCACAGTTTCGTTTTATAGCTAAATTTCAAAAGTTCCAGAATGTCAGGAAAGGAAGGGGACTTAGAGATCACTCGGCCCAACCTTCTTGTTCTATGAATGGATGCACTAAAGCCCCCAAGAAGAATATTGACTTTTCCAAGTTCACTCCATGGGTTAGCAGGAGAGCAAGTATGAGAGCTCAGATCAATTGTCTCGCAGCCTGCGTTCCATTTATGGGTTACCAAAAGAGTGGACATATTAGCACTAAAGGGATGCTGGGGAGTTGGAGGAGATGAGGTCCCATTTCTTCAACATGTGGGAGGCCTCAACAACAACAACAAAGACACATGAAGCACTTAATTGTGTGTCTTGGTGATGCACATAGAAATTGCAGGTTGTGTTAGCTAAAGGTAGTTGTAAAATAATGTTTGCAATATGCATTTGAGGTAGACGCATATGTCAACAACGTTAATGTAAAATACTAAACAGCTTGATATCAATGCGTGTATTTTCATAAACTGTCAAACCCGATGCCTTAGTTTGTAACTTCCAAACTTTGATAAATCACACGAGTAACGCCTTTAAGATATTACAGGTATTCTACATGAATTATATAAAAATCACAGTTCGTAATTCATGTTAGTAATAGCTTCTGTATATCTCTATAGCACTTCAGAAAAAACTTTTTAAAATAAAATTTTATGCTTTTCATATTTTATTCCAAGAAACTGAGATGTAAAGTGACGTCCAGTTCTCACACTTGCCTGTTTCGAAAGGAGTCAGAATTATTTAACAACTCTGTGCCTCAATGTTTTCATGTAAATAGGGACAGTAACTCTAGCACCTCATTAGCTTCCTGTGCTAAGTGAAGTGAAGTGAAGTATGTGGAGCACTTATTAAGCACTAATTTCTTTTATCACCATTCATAAGTTCACACAGGGGGGAGGCTGGTTTCTGACTGCAGTTCCTCAGCTCTTCCCATTTTTATTCTCCCCTTTCATCTTTCACTCATATTTTGAATTCTCAGTATTTTGTGGGTATTTCTTTTCTCAAAGAATTTCCTCTTTTCAATTTCAGGTGCCACTTCCTCCCCATTTTTATTTTATGTTAAATTGACTTTATTTTTAGGAGTAGTTTGAACCTTCCCAAATATCTACATAATTGAGTTTAGGTATTTTCAACTCTCATTGTGCATTTATAAATCAATAATTTCAATTCTTGATATTTCAAAGGGAGTAATAGTTTGTAGAGTACATTACCAATGCAAGATGCCTTTATATCCATTATTTAATGTGATTTTCAAAAGAACATTGTGAACTAGTCACAGCATACATTTTATGGTTGAGTACCTAATGCTCAGTAAAGGAAATAACAGCCAAATATCAAGTAATCATAAGTGGCAGAGGAAAGATGAGAATTTAATTGATGTGCCATGAACTCAAATTCCTATAAAGGCTGGGCAAAAACAATACCACAGGGACCAAAGAAATTTGTGGAAAAGTAGGGAGGCTCAAATGTGGAAACAATGTCCCAATATTTCCTAGCCTCTCTGTTTTTTTAAGAGAAGCTGGAAGTATTTTCATGTGAGATCCAAATTTTTTAAATATTTTGAATTCCAAGCAAAACATATCCTTGGTCCACTTGTTTACAACTATTGATTTACACTAATAAATTTGGGGGCACATATGCCTCTTTCTACTGCTCAGACTGAATTTATTTCCAAAGAAATTACATTTATCAAAATGTTTCTTCTTCTGTCTGGCTAGAATAAACCAAGTCAACTTTTTTCTAAACTCAAAAACTAGACTCTGATGTCTAACGACCAACTCAACCTTAACATAGTTAAAACAGAATTACAGATTTGTTTCTTCCAAAGCTATGTATTCCTAAATCCTCTTAATCTCAGTAAATGATAACACTGTCCACCTAGTTGCTCAGACCAACATTTTAGAAGTCATCTATGATTCCTCTCCTTCCTCACATCCACATCCAATACATCAGGTGGTTTAATCGCCACTCCAGAAGTTTCTCCACTACCTAAACTGTCTACGTATTTTTTCTTTTTGCCACCCTGTTTTTTACTCTGAAAAATTTCAAGAAAATGAAAAAAGTAGAGAGAACAGTGTAATGAATACACTTAGGTCCATACACTAAATTGGATAATTGTTAATATTTTGCTGTATATGCATCATCTATATTTTTGTTTTGAATGAAGTAGTTCAAAGTAAATTACCCATATATATGGTGGCATTTTGTCCCTGCTACATATTTCTAAAAAGTAAGTGTAGTCCTCTATATAACCACAATACCATTACCACAGAACAAAATTAAAAATATTTTTTAATATCACCTAATACCCAGATCATCTATAAATTCTGCCAAGTGCTACAGTAATTTCCCTTATATTGCACTTGGTCTATCTAACTGGGATCCAATCAAGGCATTGCCTCTCATGGCTTTGTCTCTTTTAATTTAAGACATTTTCCCTTTTAATGTCATTACATATTATTTCTTTTTTTTATTATTTTTTATAGTATTGGCTTGTTGAAGAGACAAGCAGTATCCTATAAACCGCCCATCCTCTCAACAGCCTAAGTTCTTCCTTACGGGTGTTTGGTTTGTCCCTTTATCCACCATATTTCCTGTGAATTGAAAGTAAGAGCTGAAGGCTTGATTATACTGATATCAAAGTGCCTTTATTTTTGAAGATAGAAATTTGCAGCTATTTTTCTATTTTCATTAACTGAACAAAATCTTGAAAGTGGCCTTTCAAGGAATAGTAGGGAAGAGACAGGAAAGATCAGCAGGCGTGCAAGAAGGAGGCGTGCAAGAAGGATCAGCACTAACATCACTGACTCCCAGGATTTGGTATTTAGCGGTGGTCCTCAGAACTCGAATACATTTAAAGAAACATCAAAAAAGTATGAAATACAAACATGAATGGGATGTTCAAGCATTAAACCAACTTGAATGTCACCATTTGTATGACTAGTGTATTTTCCTCCCATAGACGGTGGTTTCCAAGCCTAGTTGCATAGTAGAGTCATCTGACACTCTAAAAAATACCACCCCCATAGACTGATTTAATTGGTCTTGGGTGGGGAGTGGGTATTGGTATTTTTTAAAAGCTCTCCAGGTGGTTCAAAAATACTAACAGGGCTAAGAAGCACTGCTATAGGCAGGTATAAACCAGAAGCCAATTTGTCATCAGTAAGTTGTTTTGGAAATACAAACCAGAACTTGGGATGTTAGTGATACAAATAAAGAAAGTCTGAAGAGTCAGTACCAGTCAGTGTGTTCAAACATCTGTGAACATAAGAGCCAGTGGGATGTACTTAATTAAGAAGCAGTCATGACCATAACAACAACAAAAACACTGGATCCTTCCCAGCTTTCCACTTCACTCTCATCTTCACATCTCCTTTAAAATTGTGATTGAAGAACTCTAGGATGAGGCTCTAGATGCGATTTTAATAAACAGCAATGGCGACTCTGACGTAGTTACTCCATGGACCCAGCTAAGGAATACCAGCGTATATCCTACACGATACAATTGCTTTGAGGAGTAGACAGACTAATGTCACCTTTAAACAGCACGCTGCGTCGGAATGAGCTACAAGGCTTGTTAAAACACAGATGGCTAAGCCTCACTCCCAGAGTTTCTGATTCAGTAGGTTTGGGGTGGAGCCCACAATTTGCATTTCTACCAAGTGTTAAGTCAGTGGTTCTCAGCCAGGGAAATTTTGCCTTCAAGGGAACATTTGGCAGTATCCAGAAAACTTATTTTAAGACTTTATTTTTTTTGGAACAGTTTCAGGTACATAGCAAATTGAAAGGAAGGTAGAGAATTCCCATATACTTCCTCCCCCCAACAGAGGCACTGCCTCTCCCATTACCAGCATCCCCCACCAGCAACTATTTTGTCATTTTAACCTCCTCCTTCCAATTGTTTCATTCACCTCTTGACTATCAGGGTACTTCGAAGATCACTCTTCTGTTTCTTCCTCGTTGGAATCCCTTAGAGAATTTTTAAATGTTATGAGTTTTGTTTTTCAGGTACCTAACTTTGCAAGCCATCTTCTTTATAAGTTTCAGCCATGGAAAAATTATTAGTTTTTTTTTTCCCCAAAACTGTTTGAAATGCTTCATCTATACAGCAATATGGGAATTAACTTAAAATTATTTAGAGACAATAATAAACTTTGTAACACTATTTATTTTTTAATTTTCATGATTTTTTTCTTATACCACTTATACCACAAAACTAATTTTTTAAAGATAAAAAACCTTCTTAAAGTCTTGTACACATATCTATGTGGTGTTAGAGTGGGATATTAGGCTTTATGAAACGAGAAAGGGAGGAACCTTTTAAGTGAAGAGCTCTTTTCATAGAGGCTGGAGAACAAGTCCTACAGGTTTGGATACAGCACCCGGGGTATCTAACACGGGCAGCTGCGGAGGACCACACTGCTTAAGAGCTATAATCATGACTTGCCTGTGCCAAACTGCATAAGCAAGGCCTGATATTTCTTTCTTAACTTTCAGAGAGTTGTTCCCATTCAAATGGTGATTTATTATTTCACCCATGTGTTTCAGAAAAAGCAAGGAATAGTTATGAGAACTTGAGAAATCCCACAAACAAGGAAAACATAATCTAGTAAAATAGATCAATATGTGGCCAGTAGGAGGGAGTGACAATTACACAGATAACTCTCAAACCGGCAGAAAAACCAAGTGCTCTAATAGAGACATAGACTCTGAACTGTGCTTATATTTGATTTGAATAATCAGAGAAGGATTCAGAAAAAAAAAAGAAAAACAAAAACAATCTTGAATGTTGCTCAGGATTTGAAAAGGTAGATTTGGTGAAGAACATTTCAGACCGAAACAATACTATAGGCAAAGATTCTCGAGCAACTGTGGACAGATAGAACAATAGTGCGAGAATTAAACAGATCTTGTAGAGCTTTGGGGCTCCCATGATGGACAGAAAGACTTAGTGGAGAATAAAATGGAATTTCTCATTGATAGGAACTAAACAGAAACGGTCATGTGGGCATTAGTTCTCCTTGTGAGGATGACTCTTGAAGCGTTCCTACATGTCGAGGATTTCCATAGGTATCTTCACTTAAAGCTCTCTAGAGCCTGTTGGCATCTTTTGTGCTTCATCCTGAGAACAGACAGGAAGAGGGTGATGTGTTGTAGGCACAGGTCTCTCCACCCTGGAAAGCCACTTGAGCTTGTTTTTAAGGAACATATGAAAGCCTCGTATCTAGATAGGATTACAGTTGGCACACTTGGTATGCCAGGAAGACACAAAGCACACTCTCGGTGTCTTTATTTTTTTCTGTGAGTTTTTCATTTTTGGTTTGTATTGTTTTTTAAATAATTTTTGCTCATGTATGCATATTCTATTAAGTGGAACGTGACTAATCTCCCAGTTCTCAGCTGTAAATAAATCACTGCTAATGAAACTTTTCAAAACGCTTTCTGTTGACTGCTATCCCAAACATGATTTCTGTGGCAAGGGTGGGAATTTTTTAAGAAAGAGAAAGTTGGAGGACATCCAGCAACATATTTCAAGCACTTCTCATAAGTGATTGAATCAGGCCTTTACCTTATGACGTAAGCAGAGTCCATGCTCTGATACCACCTTGAGGTGCCCAAAAGAAGCCCAGTCAGCCACAAGGTTTGAGCAATTCCAAGGGTGGCACCTTATAATAGTGGTATTCTGATGATGAGGTCAGCGCACAATGAACTCCCAGAAAGATCTCAGAAAGACTGATGTCATGAAGACCTCAATTATCAAAGTAAAAGAGGAAGAATGTGACGTGGGAATTTCCTGTCATCTCCTTGGCACAGACTCAAAAGGTAGAATGTGCCACAAAAGGAAGCGGTTCTTCCTCTACTTCTGTGCTGTTTCCTGCACCGTGAGTCAGGGTTATGTGAGTGGAGACTTTAGATAAACTAGTGGCTCTTTAAGTCAGAGCTGCTGGAAGTCAGATCTGGCTTCAGAATAGGTCCTCATGTACCAAAAACTCCAGTGAGAGAGAGAAATGAACAGAAGAGGTGTGTGTGGGGAGCAGCACAGACTTTAGAATCAGAAAGGCGATGTTTAAATCCCTCAGCTGCCACTCCCGGCTGTGTCACTCTGGCTGAACTTCTCTGAGTTTCACCGGAAAACGGGGTGTGGGGCAGGCAAGGTATCAACACTGTTTGCAACAGAGTAGTCTCAAGAATCAAAGGACACATGTATCTGAAATTGTCTCAAAGGCAAATGAGTCCCAAACATTAATACGCATACAACTCACTGGGGAATCTCGTTCAAATGCAGATTCTGTAGGTCTGGGTGAGGCTGGGGACTCTGCATTTCTAACAAGCTTTCTGGTGATATTCCATGCAGGGAAAAAATAAAGACACTGAGATTGTGCTTTGTGTCTTCCTGGCATACCAAATGTGCCAACTGTAATCCTATCCAGATACGAGGCTTTCATATGTTCCTTAAAAACAAGCTCAAGTGGCTTTCCAGGGTGGAGAGACCTGTGCCTACAACACATCACCCTCTTCCTACAGCACATTTTGAACAACGTGGTGGTAAAGAGAAAACTGTCAGCCAGTAATTGACTATTATTAGTCTATTTTAACAAGTTTTCAGGGAAAGATATTCTTCAGTCTTTACATTTTAATTTTTCTTCTCCTTTACCAACTCCTACCCTGACCCTTCTCGTCAACCTACACATCTAATCATTTCATAATTGCTCACTTAATATTGTGAATCCTGATAAAAAATGACAACCCATACTTTTACTGATGTGTAGGTTTAGGGGAAAATAATTTTTTCTGTAGGTTTTTACTTACAATGATTTAATAATTATCTCTGTGTGCTTTAGATACTTGGGCATTGTGATGAGGCAAAAACATTTCTTAAAAAGTGTTTGATAAGTTGCAAGAGAGAATTGGAGGGAACTTTATAAAAGGATGTCTTGGAAATAATTATACACATATTTATATAATGTGTGAATTTGTGTAATACTTTCTATTTTTTGCTATTTTTAGGACACTTTCATATATGTGGTCTCATTTGTTCTTTATGAAAAGGTCGGGAGAGCAGGCTCAGTAAGCCCTGCTTCACAGATGATGAAAGTGGGACGCAGAGAGAGGAAGTGAGTCGCTCGACGCCATACTCCTGCAGCTGCTGCAACACAAAGTCCAGTTCTTCCGATTCCTAATTCAATGCTCTTTCCTTTGTCTCCTTGTCCACAGTGCTGACCACCACACTGACTCAGAAAACACCTTGCTTGAGTTTGTCAAACCTTGATAAGGGTCCAGGTACCTGAATGTGAAAGGTAGAAGAAATCACAGATTTCTTCTGGGGTTGGTTACTGTGGGTACATCATCTGCAAGAAACCCATGAATGTGAAGATCCTTCAAACTAATCAGATGAAAACCTATTCCAACCCTGAATTTCCAGATGATTCATTTGCTCGCTTCATTTCCAGCCAAGAATACAATGTCCTATTCCTTTTGGAATGTTTACAGATGAGAGTTAGAGGCTGTGGGTGGAGGACATGTTGATTATTACAATCATCCCAAATGGGTGCCTAGTTTTCTACTCTCTCAAAATATTTTTCTTACCTTCTCTGTGATATGTCCCTGACCACTCAAACTCACAGTGATCTTAATCTCTCTTTTCCTGCTCATACTAACTACCTTATGAGTAACGCTTGTAAGGCACTTGGCATCATATACTGATATTTTGCCTGTAGTGAGGTTTCACTCTGCCATGTGTGTGGGTGTTCCTTTCCAATGAAATCGGGAAGTCTTTGAGGGCAGCGGCAGACAGGTTTCATGCCTCACCTTATATTGAATGACGGAAATAAAAATGGATGTGCAGAGTGAAAATCGCGTTGAATTTGGAGTCAGATAATCTGGATCAGCTGCTCATTGGCTATGTGACCCTGAATAAGATCCTGAAACTCTGAGCTTTTCTTGCCTCATCTAAAAAATGAGAATATTAATACCTATCTCATAACTATTGTCATAAAAAGTAAATGAAGTAATATGTGTGAAAGTAATTTGCAAACTCCTCAGAAATGTACAAAGGTAAAGAATGTATTTGTACTTTAAGAATAATGTACATTAAATAGGAGGAGTTTGCTAATAAACTCTAGTCATATACAATTGTATTTGCTTCCTCTTCAAATACTTTACATTTCTATGTCTTGCTATGCAAAGTAATATAACCACATGGAAACAATATTATTAATTTGTTTTTGTAAAAGTGGGAAATATAAAAGATCGTGATTCAAGAAAAGCTGATATAATCCAGATGCCAAAAAGTTCAACATTGTGGTCTCATGGAGCCGACATTAGGAAATTCCCTTTTAAATTCTCAGTATTTTTGTGGAAATATTAAGTGAAATGGCATAGCTACCAAAGCTTCTAAATGGAGAAAAATGATTCACTCTCTAAAATGGGGATGCTAACACCAGCAGAACACACATATCTACCAGCTCTTCTGAAAGTGACCCTAAAAACCCAAACCCAAATTTCCCTTCCTATTTATCCACTTTCTGTTTGTACCACATCAACATGCTTCCTGTTTCTGACTTCGAGAATAGTCTATAGCATTTCCACTCCTCTCTGTTACCCTCATGACACACATATTTAATACCTACTGAGTGTCAAGAGCTGCATTGGTGGTAGTCATCTGTAATCTGCAAATACATCTTGCAAAAAGATTCCCATTGCTCTGATTTTACAGAAATCAAGACCCCAAGGATCCTAAGTACATTGCACACGGTCCTGCAGGCCGGGGAGAGTCATACGTCTAACTCGGTCTCTGCGGTGCTTTGCCTCTGCTCCTGTCAATCAGCAGCACAGCTCAAGGCTCCTCTCCTTCACTCTTTCAAAAATACTTTACTTTAATCATGTAAGCTATTTTTAAATGATTTTAATCATTTGTATTTACCCATAGACAGTTTTCAAATGAAAATATTGAACATCCTCCAGACAAATACTTTTGAATTACTAACTGAAAATAGCAGATAACATACAAATAAAGGTTTGAAAGAACGTACAGCATGATGACTTGAGTAGTAACAGGCATGGGAAACCCAAATTTACTTTTTTAAGAAGGGCCTGATTTTATGAAAAAAAAATTACCAGATTATGAAACAAAACCCCAAATTCTAGATGTTACTGTATAACTAGCTTTCTGGGGGATAGTGGGCATTTCTTTTCTCCTATAGACCTCAGACCTCCCATTAGTGACACGAGGAAGTTCTGTGCAATATGTCACTCACCTTTGGTCTACAATACTGTGACGTCAGCTTGTCTGGCTTTCATCCCCTGCCTTTCCACAGTAAATCCCCCCATTTTTTTTCCCTCTTGTCTACCAATCCACACTGCTTTAACTTAATATTATTCTTTAAAACAATTTACAAAACTTTGCCGTTATTCTAACCATGTTCATGCGTTCACAAGTTTGGAAGGCAATTTTTTTGTTTTGTTTTGTTTTTATTTTTTTAATTATATTTTATTGATTATGTTATTAGAGTTGTCCTGATTTTTTCCCCTTTACCCCTTTCGACCCAGCCTCCCCCACCCCTCAGGCAATTTTCACAACATTGTTCATGTTTATGGGTCATGCATATGAGTTCTTTAGTTACTCCGTTTCCTATACTGTACTTTCATCCGTACGGCTGTTCTGTAACTACCTATTTGTACTTCTTAACCCCTCTCACCTTTTCACCCATTCCCCCATATCTCCTTCCCAACTGACAACCTTCAAAATGCTCTCCATATCCATGGTTCTGTCTCAGTTCTTCTTGTTTGCTTAGTTTCTTTTTCAGATTCAATTGTTGATAGATATGTATTTATTATAATTTTATTGTTCAGCGTTTGGATCTTCTTTTTCTTAAATAAGTCCCTTTAACATTTCATATAATAATGGTTTGGTGATGATGAACTCCCTTAGTTTTTTTCTTACTTTGGAAGCTCTTTATCTGCCCTTTGATTCTAAATGATAGCTTTGCTGGATACCGCAAGCTTGGCTGCAGGTCCCTGCTTTCCATGACTTTGAATATTTCTTGCGAATCCCTCCTAGCCTGCAAAGTTTCTTTTGAGAAATCAGCTGACAGTCTTATGGAAACTCCCATGTAGGTAATTAACTGCTTTTCTCTTGCTACTTTTTTTTTTTTTGACAGAAACAAAGGTAATTTTTTATTAGAAAAAAATGCCTTATTTTAATACAACATCACCATTAAAAATATGGAACGCTTCACGAATTTGCGTGTCATCCTTGCGCAGGGGCCATGCTAATCTTCTCTGTATTGTTCCAATTTTAGTATATGTGCTGCCGAAGCAAGCACCTCTTGCTACTTTTAAGATTCTCTCTTTATCTTTAACCTTTGGCATATTGATTATGATGTGTCTTGGAGTGGGCTTCTTTGCCTCCATCTTGTTTGGGACTCTCTGTGCTTCCTGGACTTGCATGTCTATTTCCTTCACCAAATTAGGGAAGTTTTATGTCAATATCTTTTCAGATAGATGTTCAATTTCTTGCTCTTCTTCTCCTTCTGGTACCCTTATGATGTGAGTGTTGGACCATTTGAAGTTTTCCCATTTACTGCTTACACTATCCTCATGTTTTTGGATTCTTTTGGATTCTTGCTCTGATTGCTTGTTTTTTGCTTCCTGATGTTTCAAATCATTGATTTGATTCTCAGCTTCATCTACTTTACTGCTGTTTCCCTTTAAATTGTTCTTTATTTCAATAAGTGTATCCTTTATTTCTGAAAGGATCTTTTTTATGCTGTTGATACCCTCACTAAGTTCTATGAGTATCCTTATAAATAGTGTTTTGAACTTTGCATCTGATAGATTGCTTATCTCCATTTTGTTTAGCTCTTTTTCTGGGGTTTTGATTTGTTATTTCATTTAGGCCATGTTTCTTTGTCTCCTCATTTTGGCAGACTCTCTGTGTTTGTTTCTGTGTATTAGGTAAAGCTCCTTAGCCTCCTTGTCTTGACAGTGTGGCCTAATGTGGTAGGTGTCCTGTAGGGTCCAGTGGCATAGCCTCCCCTATCTCCCAAGCTGGGTACTCAAGATGTGCTCTTTAGGTGGGCTGAGTATACCCACCTCTTGTAGTTGAGACTTGGTTGGTGTTAGCAGATCAATGGGAGGGATTTACCCAGGCCAGTCAGCTACAAAAACTGGCTCTGGCCACTGACCACCAATCTGTGCCCTCTGTGGAGGATCAGCTGAGCAGGGGCTGGGTGGTGGTGCTGCAATGTGGTCTGTAGCTGTCTACTAGGTGCGTTGGCCCTGGGATTTCCTGGGTGGTGCAGGCCAAGGTCAGCACCCACCTGTCTTTTACCCAGGGCTACCCTGCCTGAGCTGTAAAGCAATCTGAGATGGTTGTTACTTGTGCTAAGCTTGGAGATTCCCAGTAAAAACCACACTGTGAAGCTAGGCTGGCTGCTGCTAGTGCTAGGCCTGGGACTCACTGAGTCCAGCTATTGCTTGTTTGAGGGGATTTAGGAAGTTGTGCAGCATGAACAAAGACCAGACATTTATATGAAAAGGCAGCATAGGTGGGCCTGTAGTTTGGGTGGGACAGAGTCTCTGGGGATCCCCAAAGTGGGTCAAACAGTGTTTTAGCCAGGTTGATGGAGCCTCAGGTATGGCATCAGCTTGCTAGCTCTGTGGGGGGAGGGTTTAGAAAAGGGACAATGGCCTTACTCACCTTGATGTCAGACACTTCAGTTTCTCCCTTTATGCTGTTGGTCCCTTTTAAGCTGCTACCCTGGTGCTAGAACTCAGAAAGAGTAAGTCTGAGTAGGTGAGTCCGTGTGGGGGTTCTTTAAGAGCAACTGCTTGGGGCTCCAGAAATTTCTTAGACCAACTCAATCCCTGCTGGTTTTTGCAGCCAGAAGTTATGGGGACTGTCTTCCTGGCACTGGAACCTTAGGCTGGGGGACCTGGTGTCAGGGTGGGACTCCTCACTCCCAAGATACCCTCCGAAATTTGTATCCACTACATGTGGGTGACAGACCAGCCTGTTCTGCCTCTGTGCCCCTCCTACCAGTCTGGTTGGATGTGGTTCACTTAATTCCATAGTCGTCGGACTTTCATTCAACTCATTTTGTGCCAGTTCTGAGTGATGCTTGTTCTGTATTTTAGCTATAATTTTGATGTGGTTGTGCAGATAGAGGAGCCATGTCTGCCTACACCACCATCTTCACCAGAAGTCTGGCAACTTTTTCTAATACTCATGAAATTTAATGAATAACTTTGAAAAAAAAGTTTATCCCTACACCCAACATCTTGAATATCATCAACTGTAAATAAATCACTTTTCTCAAACTCAAATTTTCCAAAAGTTACCTGGACTCCACAAGGAACCCTGTCTTTATCACAGATCACTCTTTTTTTTTTAATTAAGATTTTATTTATTTTTATAGAGAGGGGAAGGGAGGGAGAAAGAGAGGGAGAGAAACAGCAATGTATGGTTGCCTCTCACATGACCCTCACCGGGGACCTGGCCCGCAACCCAGGCATGTGCCCTAATTGGGAATCAAACCAGCAACCCTTTGATTCCCAGCCCACGCTCAATCCATTGAGCTACACCAACCAGGGCACAGATCACTCTTGACTGCCTTCACTGTCTACCTCTTTGATTTTTTCCTTTACGGCAGTCCAGTTCACCAGGTCTACCCATCTACTGCATCCTAGAAATTTTCTACCACCATCCAGCCTCACCTATTTGACTCTTTTTCAATGTCTTATTTGTAGACAAATTCCCTTTTCACCACCAAACGCATAAAAGATTTTTTTTTAAGCAGCATATTAAGTAGTGGCTTAAAAAGCAGTTTCAGTTATATCCAGTTCACAGTCTCCTTGATGAAGAAGGTACATCCTTATCTGGAATGAATATTGTTCTTCCAAATATAGAACATTCTTCACTGCTCAGCATGGTCCATCTGACCCCTAGAGGTCACTCTGGCTTTGGGTCCATGAGCATTGTGATGTTGAGGAAGACTTGGTTTTTTCTCTCTGGTTTCTTGGTTGTGTGGGGGAACAAGCACAATTGGGAATTAGACTAAACTGGGTTGCAGTCTTAAATCTGGCTGTGTGCCATGAATAAGTGACTTAAGAGTGCTATGTCGCAGTTTATTTACACGTAAAGAGGGGGAACAATACGAAGTGTTTTTTGTGGTATTTAAATGGGGTAATATGGGTAATACATCCATTATAACACAGCCAGTATAGTGCAACATTCTTATAAAATATTATTTTCACTTCTAGCGTTTGGACTATAGTTACTCTGTCTGGGTGTTATTGTCAGCTCTACTCTTCAAGAACCCTTGGCTTGCCCTGGCTGGCATGGCCCAGTTTTTTGGGGTGTCAGACAAAATGGTTGCTGGTTTAATTCCTGGTCAAGGCACATACCCATGTTACGGGCTCCATTCCCGCTTGAGGCAGGTGAAGGAGGCAACCTATCAGTGTTTCTCTCTCACATTAATGTCTCTCTCTCTCTCTCTCTTCCCCCCTCTCTCAAAAGTGAATAAGATAAATCTTTAAGAAAAAAAAAAAAACACTTTGTCTCTTTAGGTAGAATTAAACTACATTTGTGAGAAGCACTGGCTATGTGAAGGCCTCTGTTCCTCATGTCAGATCTTGTGGCAAGAGCTTCATATAAAAAACCTGACTCCTTGGGAACTTCCCATTTTGTTCCTGTTTCTGTTGTGTGGGAAGCTGATTTAAAAGCAGAACAAATTCTTTTCTGATAATCTGTTCAAGCACACACCAGCACTCACAAGGACAAAATAACTCATATGTTCATTAGAGATAGCAGTCATTCAAATATTTGGCAAAATGTTGATATTTATTAGCAAGTACATAACAGGCACATAAAGGTTCATGATACCACTCTACTTTGATCTAGATTTTAAAATGTTTCTATTAAATGTAAAAGAAAACTTTCTTCCACAGGGTTCCAAATTGCCACTTGAATCACTCTAAAACTATAATTGCTTTTCCTTGCTCTTACTTCCTACTATCAAAATATCTTGCTTTGCCCCAACCATATTCTCTACTTTGACCAGAAAAATTACTTACCTTCCTATGTCAATAAAGTAGTTAAGCTCATATTGCCTCCCTTTTGCATGGCATGCTGCCCACTTTTCTGTGGAGTAAGTCAAGCCACTTTCTCCTGAACATGCGGGTAATGGTTGTTGCTATGGACCGAGTCTATGTCTGCGCACTCACAGCTGTGTGAGGATGTGTGCAATGCTTCTGTGATAGCCTCTGTGTTCCTTGTTTTCCTAAAGGTGCTGGTTCCACCTTTAACTCAAGTTCCTCAGGAACAAAGACATTGTTTTCCACTTCCCTAATAATTTGCCACAAAGGCAAATGCAATGTCTTTCACAATGTCAGCCCTGAAGAATTCAGAATTTTATTTTTTCTGTTTAGAGATGTGGAGAATTCTATGACTTCTCTAGGAAACCAAAGTGATGAATTTCATATAATTAAGGCTGATATGAGAAGGGACATTTTCTGATTTTACCCTTCCTTTTACTTTAAGTGTGGAAAATTTTTAATTCTCTCATTATGATAATCACCTTTTTTTCTTCCTTTAGCTCCCCACTGATTTAACAGCTGTAAGCAGAGGAAAATAGCTAACACAAAATGATAGCGCCCTGAAAGTGCTTAAGAAGTATTTGTAAAGCAAAGAATTGAATTACCATCACAGCTACTTAGGCCAAAAGTCATTTGTTTTCTTTGAGGAAAAGTGAGAACCTTGTGAAATAGCATTGAGAGGAAAAGCTATGTTCAATGTATTGATTACAAAGAGAAAAAACACCCTTTTGAGGGGCCAGAAATCAGTAGACATATTTTTAGAAGAGAAAAAAAAGAAAACTGCTCTTTCTCAAGGCTCCTTCGACATACCTGGTCAACTGGAAAAGCAGGATTTCGGATGAATCCTCAAATCCCTAAGACTTTGGTCCTTGAATCCCAGGCAGAAGGGACTAGAGACTACATCACCTTTCAAGTATAAAATTCATACACTAAAAATTTAGTACTAAAAACTTACATATTTCTGTAATTTTTCTTTTAATTATGAAAGAAGGAAAAGGAAACAAAGAAACAAAAAATAAAAGAGAAAGAAATAACTGAAGAATGGTGTAAAGAAATTGGCTTCTCTGCTGAAAGAGAAAAGAGAGCAAGAAAGAGAGATGAATCTGCTTGAGTGATGATTTAAGTTTTAAATCAATTAATTAAGTTTTAAAATTGTGTTCATGTGGCTCCACCTAAAGGCAGACACGTCATCTCCTGGATCCTCAGTCACTGAGGCCCTTCAGTGGCAGTTGGTTTCCCAGAGTTCAAGACCTGGAGTAGAGCTGAAGGGTTATATTCTTCCAGGAAAATGTGTTCCAATCTGCCCTGAATAATGAAATGAACTACTTAGCTTATAAATATTAGAGACCTGCAAAGGACCTTGTATTATTAAGATAGTAATAAAAATTTAACAAGACCATACACTGTAGAGCGCATATTAAAATACATTTTGTTATGATTTCTTTGGAGTCTATTTTCAGCTGGGCTGAAAAGAACCAATAATCATAGATATTTACAACAAAATTAGGTCTTTTATAGAATAATCATCTTCTAAAGAATTTTTTATTACTTAACCCATAGCATAAAACAGAATTAAAACATTGCAATCTTTTTAAATGGATAAATGTCAAAATCATGATGCAAATATGGACTATTGTACTAATTTGAGTGCAAATTAGTGCACTGGCTGAGGTTCAGATATGACATTGAAGAATCTGAAGTTCTAGAATCAATCCCCTTGGAGTTGCATGAGAATGCCTGAAAGGTTTCTTTCTTCCATTTCTGCTTCTGAAAATTCTAACGATACATCAAGGCTCCAATAAATTACATTCCTTCCATCACATTTTCCTGATTTTCAGCATAGTATGACAAAGTCCCACGTAAGGGTTTTGGATAATGAATTAAATAACTCCTGATGAGTGAATAAGCCTATGAAGGAATAATTTCATCAAAGTTCAACTGCAAAGAAAGCAATTTAAGGCTCCTAGAAGGAAACTTAGGTCAAAGAAACAAGAAAGCAACACTGTATGAACTAAGTGGAACTCGGAGCTAAGAGAAAACGTGAAGGCATGACAGAAGTAGGTTTAGGGTTACTCAAAGCGTAGGTCAGATCTGACCTGGAAGTGAGGGACTGGAGCCAGTAAGCGCATTCTTTTGCTCAGGCATTGCACAGCATGACCCTGTTTTCTTGTTGTAACCCTAAAACTGCTCTAAAAATTAGTCTCAAAAAAATAAAAAAAACACTCTGTACCAGTGAGTGAGTCAGTAGTGTGGTTGCAGTCTGTTGTCTTGGATTGACATAATGAATCAAAGCATCTCCTTTGGGTATCTAATAAATAGCTCCACGTTAATAGGTCCCAAAACATACCCTTGATTCCCCATGCCCCGAACCTATTTCTCTTCCATTTTTCCTATCGCAGCAAACTGTATCACCATAGACTCAATTATTCAACTGTAAAATCTGCCAATTCTCTTTTCCTCTTGCTCTATTTTGTTTCCGATTAATCATCAAGTCCTGCTAGTTCTTACCTCTACATCCATCGGCTTCTGTTCCTTCTACCGTCACCTCGGTCCAGCACACCGCTATCTTATGCCTGGACTAATGTTATGCTCTCCTAACTGGTATCCCAACTTTCTATTTGTCCATCTCTGATTTATTTATTTATTTTTATAAATCAACTATCTTTCTAAAATTATATCAGAGTTGTCGTTCTCCTCCTTAAACTTTTCAGTGTTTTCTCTAATGATGTTAGAATAAAATCTGGACTTCCTGAGACGTGGCCTACAGTTCCTACAGCAAATGACTCTTGACTATCTCCAAAATCAACGCTACCGTAAGTTTCCTACACTCTCCATAAGACCCTATGTCTGTCCTGTGAGTAAATCAAACCTCTCAACTCTAGGCTGCTTCATTTACCTAGAGTACTTCCTCCAAATCATTGCATGTGTGTTGCTCCCCACTTTTGTTTTTCCAGTTTTTAATTACATGGTTAACCAATTTGATAATAAACTCATGGTTTGCATTTTCCTTCTGCCTTGTTTATTTTCACTGGTCCTTCAAACTCCCTGGAATCAAACATCAATTTAATTATTGACTGTACCAGCAGGGGTTCTCTAGAGAAACAGAAATGTTTTCAATTAATATTATGTCTTGGTAACTTCAATTGCCAGTAAGTGTTCTTCAAATTTATTATTTTATTGAGGATGCAATGCTGCGGTATAGCAATGTCTCACAATATCTTTAAACAATTTAGATATTCCTCAGTTTTGGTCTTATAATTCATGATAAATTCCACTGTTCACATTCTGATGTCATTTACAAGATGATTTTCTTCAGTAGTTTAAATTGTTTCTAATGTTTTAGGTTAAAAACTTTTATTATTTTTATTTCATTTTGGTTATTAGTAAGACTGAAATTTTATTTTATATGTTTAATAACAATTCATATTTCTTTTTTGTGAATTTGTATTTTCTGATTATTCAGTTGAAGAGTTAGATATTTCTTATTGATATAAAGTAACTTTTTATATTGATTGTATTACTATATCATCCATCATATACATGACAAATACTCATTTCTAGGATTTTTTTCTTTTTAACATATCATCTATGAAGTTTTGATACCAATATTCCAATTATCTATCCAAATTTAGTGATATTTTTACTTACTAAAGTAATTTAGTACTTTTATGCTTTGTAGATCTTCCTTTATCCTATAAGAGTAAAGGCAGAAGTGTTTTGAAATATGATTAAAGACAGTTTTTAAGATAAATTTAAAAGTTAAGTTAAATTTGAATAGTGTGGTATTTTAAAAAACAAATAGGTTAATGAAATACAATAGAGAATTAAGAATAAAACTCATGCATTAACATTTTAAGTCAATGGAGAATGTATGGACTATTCAAAAATTTATTATCTATTTGAAAAAAATGGATTTATATTTAATTTAGTATTCAAAGACAAATTCCAAATGCAACTAATATCAAAATAGCAATAATAAAAATAAACTTTCAAGCTACTAGAATAAATTATAGTGAAGTTTATTATGCTTTGGGGTAGAAAATAAATCTTCCTAAACAGCCATAAAGATACATGCATTCAAGAGAGAACTGATATATTTGCATCAATTTTCTTTTTCTTCCTAAAGGTTGTTTTATTGTAAAACCATAAATACAAGACTGACATGAAATCGTTTAAGCAACTGATCTTCTCTAACCATTGAAAGGATGTCTTTTTGCTTGGTATCAGCCAACTGGGAAATAATATTGTGAGAATTCCTAGGGTAGAGGGATTCTGAATTCTGGGCCTGGGCTTTTGGCGATGTAAGCAACCAAGTGGAGCCTTCCTCTTCTCCCTGGGAATGTCCCACTTCTGGACAAGAACCGACAGTTAAAAACAGTAACATGTAAACAGCTCAGTTTTAAACTATATTACTTTGTAAAAATCTTTCCTTCTTCTGTTCTTTTCTCCATTTGACATCAGTGAAAGTTTGAAACAGAAAGACATTGATTTGGCTGTAAATGCAGAAACATTACACAAAGTGAAACGAAAAACCCAAAGGACAAACAGAAAACCTTAAATAAACCCTCATGTTTGGTCCTGGGGGCTTACACCTCACACAAGAACCGTGAACTCAACCTCCCTGCAATGTGACTCCTTGCAGAGCTACAAACAACACCTTTTCTTAATCAACACAGCAAGGGTGACACTGGGTAATTTTTTTATTTTTTTAAAATAAAGTACATGGTACACAGGGTCCCAAGATGGCCCTGCATAAACCCCTCGTGGAGACTTGAGCCAAGCACTGACTGTTTATGAAAATATTATGTTACTACAAAAATATAAATTAATGCTACTGGTACCAAGTAATATTAAACATATAAAACTTATAAGGATTAAGAAAAATATTCATTAATACCTGCAGAACACTCTGGTCTAAAAAAGGTATTTTTTTGTGGGGGGGGGGGTTGTAATTTTTTTTTTTTTTTTTTTTGGTGCTTTTTTAATGCCTTGATTGGGACTTACTTCCCAGGAGACAGAGGGACCTGGGGGGCTGAAGGCTCAGTCCCAGTGGGCCACAGGCCCAGGGCCATTCAGATCATAGGCATTAGGAAATCATTTTGTTCAACCACCTGAAGCAGAGATGTATTTTTAAAGTATTAATTATTTTCATTTCTCTTCTGATCCTACCTTCTTTCCCCCGCAACTTCACATCAAGATTTTTTCATATCGGGGAAATCTTGGGAAAGCTGTGGTGTACCCTCCCTCCCATGCCTCACTCAGGAACCACGTGTGTGCACCCCCTTCCTTTCTCAGTAGTTAAGAGGTTAATCTAGGCGATACCATAGGCACATCTGACTGTCTCTCAGAGTGCAAGAAACTCAGAATTTAAAACACGAATATAGGCAAGAAACATCAGTTGCCATATTTTTCTCTCCTAGCTAACATTGTTTTTCTTTGCAGCTTTCTATTGGATTCTTCTAGTGCTTTTCTTTTTCTTTAAATCTTGAAAGATAAATATTCTATTTTCTAGTATCTAACCTTAAATATTTTGCATATGCATTTAAAATCATTTAAATAAAATCTTAGTTATCACTAACTTTATCCAACCCCACGCTCATTATATCTAAAAGTTTACTTCCCCCTTGTCACTCAAAGCTAATTTTTAATCAAACAGTACTTAGATTTACTAATTTCATTTACTGATTTTTTCTTTTGATTCCTTCTTACGTCTTAGTATTTATTATTAATTTTTATTTTTGATTGACTATATGAATTACTTGCCCTTTCAGAGGATCAGTGAATTATAAATTTAGAGTCCTTGAATGTCTAAAATGGTTTATAAGCCAAAATAGGTTAACTGGGTATAGAATCCTATACGCAAAGTTATTTTATCATAACAGTGTGAAGCTATTGTTACTTTGTCTTCTTGAATACAGTATTGTTGACCTTATTCTATTCCTCTTTCCTCTGTAGTTTATTTTTCTCTTCTGCTTAAAGTTTATATTTAGAAGTTAATTTCTTTTTATTATATTCTTAGGTTTCATTTTGTTGTTTCAAGTTATGAGTATTTGTTCTCGTGTTTATTTTTTAATCTTGCTTGGGAGTTAGAGGGCCCTTTTAATCTTAGGAGTTATGTTTTTCTTCACTTTTGGAAAATTCTTGCCATGTTTCTGAAATATTATCTTCTCTCCATTCTCTCTATTCTTTCTTTCTGAAACATTTTTAAAAAGCTGAATATTAGGATATTTGACCTATTCTTGTTTTTACATTTTTTAAAATATTTTCAATATTTTGGGACATGTTTGAGTACTTTCTTACTCAGTTTTTGCAACACATTTTTTAGTCCTTCTAGTGAGTTTTTAAATTAAAGTACTTTTTTAATTTTTAGAATTCTAATTTGTTCTAGAATTCTAATTTGTTCTTCATAAACACTTGTTCTTTATCATAATATTTGGTTCTTGCTTTTGAAAGCAAGTTTTTTTGTTTTTTTTTTGGAAGAAATAACTTCCCTTGGCTCTTTGAGATGGTTATATATATATACATTACTTTGAAATGTTTTTTAGACTGCATTATTATCTCTACTTACTTGGTTATAGGATTTTTTGGTGGTTGAGTTTATTGTTTCTCTGTGAAGATACTGAAGTTAATTTAGCCGTTTTGTGATTCTTGGATATTTGCAGAGGAATTTTTTTCACATCTGTGATGAGAATTTCTTTTTGAGATGTGGCTTCACAATTTTACAAACACTAACCTTGAAGATGGCTTAGTTTTAGACTTATCTGATCAGCAGAGAAACCTCAGACTTTGCCTCTGACCAGCACAACCCTGGCTCCAACTTTGCAGCAGTAAAGCAGCAGACTCTGAGGTCATGTTCAGTTTGTTTAATCCTTTTAGGAAGTCTCTCCAATCCTGGTTCATAAAGAGTTCTCTTCTTTGCTTTTGAGTGTGGCCCAAAGTTTGTTCATTTAATATATATAATTTTAGTGAGTTTTGTGTGGAGGGAAGATATTTTATAGTATTTCCCACCTGCCATCTTGAACTTAAAAAGATTTACTTATATTTTAGTTTTCTGAAAGGTTTTATCAGCTAAGAATTACATTGAACACATATCCTTTCAGCAATAATCCCGGTGAACATTGCATCCTCTGTGTGATATGTCACTGCTCTTCAAAGAAGTATGAGCATCTCAGCGGCTGTTTGCCTGCTTTATGTTAAAGAATATTTTCATAGTTTTTGTAGGGTGTTTCTTATTTTTCTGTTTTGTTTTCTACTTCCTCATTTTTTAGAAGTCCAGTCCACTTAAGTTTGGTATTAGAATTTATATAATATGAGTGGATTTCCCTAGATCTGTTTTTATCTCCAACTAATTACTGGGAGAGTATTTCTCCAACTTTAATCTCTCACTCAGACATTAGTCTGAAGATCTGGTTGATGTGTAAAACATTTAATTAACTTTCTAGAGTTTTGTTGTCATTTATCAAGTTTTTTTTTCCCTAAATTTTCTGGCTTCTTTAGAACAAAATTTTTTTCTTGCTCTTCAGGTAGGGAAATACATTCCTGAAAAATTTAGAACTAATTATTATGTTTTAATTGAGTAATGTATTCTTTTTTTTTAACTATGATAACATTTTTTAATGAACCATTACTTTGCTCTAGAAGTGTAAGAATACAACTTTTGTTTACCTCTGTCTCTGAAAATATTACATTTCTGTGTATATAGGCCTGAAATAAATATGGAAAATGCAGTACTTACTAGGGACCTGGACTATTGTCCTAAACCTGCACCTCATAAAGTTTTGCAGTGATTTCTTTACAGCTCAGAAATGGCTTTATTGCTTGCATTCAGCGAAAGCTCCATATCTCTGAGGAAGGCATGAAGAAGAGTGTTGAAATCTTACCACTTTACTGATTCACTTTGTCATTTTGCTCCACAGATACTGTTTTAAAAATATCCAGTACCCAAAAAAGCACACAACAGAACTTAAATACAAAAACATTTATCTGCTTTTGTAAATCTCCCCTTTGCTTTTACTTCAATAAATGTAGATACATAAACACATGCCCATGTCAGGAAAACAGCCATTCTTCCTTTTCCTTTGGTAAATATGTAATCTTCTAAAACATGATTTAATAAATTATATCTAAGAAATGCCCAGTTTCAGAGCTTTAAAATTATCTTTTAAATCTCAACTATAATATTATGCTATTGGAAGAGCCATCGGTTAAGTATTAAAATTATCCATGGCTCTTCATGCAGCTAGATCAACACACGAGCTACTGGGCACGGGTCTGTGGCTGTGCACTTAGAAAGTTGCCTTGTTTTGTCTGTGGGATTCTACTTCTCTATGGGTAAGCTGCGTCTGTATTCTACCCGTGGTTCTTCACCACAAAATTAGGAAGAAAAATGAGATAATGTCTGTAAGTGTTAAATGTCTAGAATTTACTTTCCAGTAAGTATAAAAGACATCATTAGATATACAAAATTAAACAAAAAATTGTTTCTAAATCAATGAAACAAGAGGGAGAATAAGGGAACAGACTATTTACTTCCATTTATTTATTTACCCATTAATTTATTCAAAATGTCATTGAAAGCCGACTATATCATAGGCATTGTGTAAAGTATCGAGGATGTGAATTGCGAAGATAAAAATGGTATGGTCCTGTAAGGAACAGAGTAGAAAAACAGGCACAGGCACTAGGAGCTCTAATAAAGCACAAGAAGCGATAAAGGCTGAAAGTGATTTTCAAGGGTTTAGGATAGAAAAATATCAATGTAAGAAGGGAAGTAGGAGTTTTTGTAACTACTTTCATTTTCATTAAGCTATTGGTAATATTCTATAGTGTTTACAAACCGCTCTAAGAAATGAAAAGGTTTAGCAAAACAGCCGGATACAAAGTCAATATTCAGAAATCAAAGGCATTCTTGTATATCAACAAAGAAATATCAGAAACAGAAATCAGGAAAAAAATCCCATTTGATATTGCAACAAGTTAATGAAGTACCTAGGAATAAATCAAACCAAGGAGGCAAAAGACCAGTACTCAGAAAAAAAAAAAAAAAAAGAAAGAAAGAAAAAGTTTTAAAGATTATACCAGCTATACCTGTTCCTGTACCTGCGACTATACTAATACCTGTTAGTATTTTTAAATTAATTATAATTAATCTTAATTAATTTTTCTTAAGTAACATAGGAAGTTTCTACAAACTGATTTAATCATGCAAAGTTAGCTGAGCAAAAGGGGAATCTTTTTTCCTCATGCCCCCTAGTGACCACCCTCTCCCCCTGCTCAGAGGCACCTACCGGTGTGGCTCATCATGTGCTCTTGCAATCCCTTCATGCACGCTCAAGTAAATTACATGC